>CAUYLG010020877.1:0-95530 GCA_963573385.1 Cacajao melanocephalus | reverse complement strand
CTCACGTCAAAGATCTCGAAGCCAGCGATGTCCAGGACTCCTATGAAGTACTGGCGTGGCTGCTTGGTCTCCAGGGTAGCGTTGATGCGCGTCACCATCCAGTTGAACATCTTCTCGTACACTGCCTTGGCCAGTGCCCCAGTGGCATACATCACCTGCAAGGTGGGGAGACATCCATATTGCGCGAGGTTGTTGGGAAGAGTGAACTTGAAAACTCCCACCACACCATGCCAGTCTCCCTACCCTGCCTACCCATTATCATCTGAAGATGGACCCACCTGCTGGACATTCTGCCCCTTGGTGACGTACTCGTTGCCCACTTTCACCCGAGGGTGGCACAGCCCCTTGAGCAGGTCAGCTGAGTTCAGCCCCATGAGGTAGGCGGACTTGTCAGCCTCTGGAAGGAAAAGGCAGGTAGCAAAGTTGGTAAAGAGATGACTGCTGGCTGGGCACAGTGGCTCACGCCTGTAATCCCAGTACTTTGGGAAGCCAAGGTGGGTGGATCACTTGAGGTTAGGAGTTTGAGACCAGCCTGGCCTACATGATGAAACCCCATCTCTACTAAAAATATAAAAATTAGCCAGGCATGGTGGCATACACCTGTAATCCCAGCTACTTGGGAGGCTGAGGCAGGAGAATAGCTTGAATCCAGGATGTGAAGGTTGCAGTGAGCCAAGATCATGCCACTGCACTCCAGCCTGGGCAACAGAGCAAGACTCCATAAAAAAAAAAAAAAAGAAAGAAAAAGCAGATGTGGCCCTCAGTGACTTGACAGCTGCCCCCCAGCATCCCTGCCTCCCACCTTCGGTGCCGTCCGGCTCCGCCTGCTCCTCCCGCTGCTTCAGCTTGAACTTCATGTTTCCAAAGTGCATGATGGCGCCTGTCAGCTTGTACATGGAGTTTTTCTCCTCTGGAGTGAAGCCCAGCACGTCAAAGGCATTCTGTAGGCAGGCCCCGTATTGGTGGACGCAGAAAAAGAAGTATGATGGGTAAGTGAGATCTCTTGTAAGTTGTAGAGAAAACTTGTCTCCTTAATCCCTGTGGGTTCTGAGACTCCCGTACCCAGTGGGGAACTCCAAAACAAAGGATGGGAGATGCAAGAGCAGAGCCAATGTCAGCCAGCCCCAGCCCCAGTGTCAGCGGCCATGGCTTTTCTGAGTTACCCACTTATGCTTCTAGGTCCTACACTTGCTTCCTGATGGCCTTCCCTACCTGTCTGCCTCTGTTCCCCGAGCAGCCTGCCAGCCCCATACTGTCTGCATGGCCTTCCCTCCCCGTCCTGCTCCCTTGGCGATGCTTGTTTCTTGGCTTATGTACCTCTCTGTCTTATGGCTTTCAGCCCTTCCTGGTTTGATAGAACACCAAATACTGGCCAGTCCTGTCTCGCCTCATCCATACCCCAGTACACCCTGATCGCAGGGCACATTCTGGCTCTCAGAAGGTCCATACCACTCTAAACAACTGACGGCCAGTGTCTTAGCTCTGCTTCTGGACCCCTGTTTGCCTCTCACTGCCAATACTGCCACCCCCTGGCTGGGACCTCACACACTCACATCAGTGGCCATGAGCTCCTCAGAGTCATCAATGGAGGGCACGGTAGTCTCTCCTTGGGAGATGAATGCATAATCGTAGGGGTTGTTGGTGATCAGCAGCATGTCTAGGGGGAAAAACATGATTAGGGTGGGACACAAGCCCCTGGCTCTCATGCGGGCTGCTCACCACAGCACATGGCTGGAGGAGGAGCACAGGGCAGGGCTTGGCTTAGCCCCACATCCCACTGAACTGAATCCAGCGGCGCCATGAAGCCCAGGGCATGCCAGCTGAATCCAGCCGCAAGCAGAGAGGACCAGGTTGCCATGGAGATAGTTGGTCTCAGTCGGTGGCTCTGACTCACCCAGCAACTCAGGCTTTTTGTTAGACAGGATTTGGTAGAAAATGTGATAATCTCTCTCTGCTTTCAGCTGGAAAATAACTCTGGATTTTTCCAGAAGATCTAAGAACAGGTGGGAGGAAGAAGGAAAGAAAAGTTAGGATTTGGGCACAAGGAAAATTAACGATAAATGTAGCAAGCAAAAGGCAGAAGGAGAGGAAGAGCCAGAGATACTGGTTGAACAGACACAAAGAGATCACACAGAGAGATGAAGACAGAGACCCAGAAGGAGAGAAATAGTCTCAGAGAGAAGTCCCAGAGAAAAACACCTAGCTGTGCAGAGACAGAGATGGAGAAAGAACTCAGAGGAAGTCTCAGAGAGAGACACCTACAGATAGAGACCGAAAGAAGAGAAAAACAGAGGGAGGGAAGGAGGGGAGAGAGAGAGAGGACAAGATCAGATGGTCTAGAGCAAGGTGATCTTAAGCTGAGGCTAGCAGATTCACAGCACTCACAGGTCTCTATGTCTGCAGATGCCAACTTTCCTGTTGCCCCAAAATGGATTCGAATGAATTTCCCCTGGAGAGATGGAAGAGGGTGGTGATGAGTCTGGGGAAGGCTCATATTTGAGGCCATTCCTCCACCAGTCCAAGTCTCAAGCCCAAGTTCAGGGACCACTCACGAAGCGGGAGGAGTTGTCGTTCCGGACGGTCTTGGCATTGCCAAAGGCCTCCAGAGCAGGGTTGGCCTGGATGATCTGGTCCTCCAGGGTGCCCTGCAGAGGTCGAGAAGGAGGCAGGTGAGAGCTCTTCCTCCTCCCTGTCTGTGGCGCAGGACCTTAGAGGGCAGAAGGCCTACCTTGCCCGGGTTCTGTTCCTTCTTGCTGCGGTCCCCGATGGCCGCAATAACAGCAAAGTACTGGATGACCCTCTTGGTGTTGACTGTCTTTCCTGCTCCGGATTCTCCGCTGTGGAGACAGTCAGGGGCTTATTGGGCAGTGAACAACGCTGCTGGAGACCAACAAGCCTCAAATCAGAAGAGAATGCCTGAGCCTGCCCGAGAGTAGGAGCCCTGGGCGAGAAGCTGCCAGGTAATCTGCACCCAAAATCCACACATGTCTTCTGATGTGCAGGGATCAGGGCTGGCACCAGGATGGATGCCACCAGAAGGCCCTGGTTTGGGCAGGCTGAGGTGCTTGGCTGCGCAAAGTAAATGAGGGAGATGGGCCTGGGCTGCTTTGGAAAAAGTGCGTGGGGCTGGAAAAGTGGAAAGTGTTTCTGAAGGGAAAGAAATGAAAAGGTGAAGACATGACAATAACGGGCTTCTGAATAAATGAGTGATGAGTCGGAGGAGAGTGGGTGGAGGAGTAGGAGAGGAAAAGCGTGAAGGGGATGGAAAGCAGAAAGGAATAGGGAGAGCGAAGAAGAGAGGGATCAGGGTAAGGGTCAGAGGAGAAAGAGATGGCCATGAGATGGAGGGGAAAGAGGCTGTGAGTTTATGCCTAGGGGCCTGGGATCCCTGCTGGCTGAAGGCTGGGATCAGGGAGATTCTGGAAGGGAACGGGGTAGCAGCTACACTCACGTGATCAGGATGGACTGGTTTTCTCTGTCTGTGGGGAGAAGGTGGGGAGGAAAGATCAGGAGCTGTACAGGATGCTCGGTGGGGCTTCTCCCTCTCCCTCCCGGCCTGTCCCAGTTCCCTTCAGGAGGACCCTCCCGGGACCTCTCACCTGTCAGCATGTACTGATAGGCATTGTCGGAGATGGAGAAGATGTGGGGCGGGGCCTCGCTCCTCTTCTTGCCCCTGTAGGCGGCCACCACCTCGGCATTGTACACTGGCAGCCACTTGTAGGGATTCACGGTGACGCAGAAGAGGCCCGAGTAGGTCTGGTGAAAAAAAGTAGCAGTGACTTGCCAGTTGCGAAGGGGGAGGGCTGGTGAGTTTTGGAGTTAGAGAAAGATCACGGGAGAGAAAGAAGAGAAAGGAAAACCTCTACATGCACTCAATCTGAGTAATGCCAGTCCCCAGGGTGTTGGAATTGAACTAAGGGTGTTGGGATGAGGTTAGAGTGTAACCCTGCCTAGACATGAACAGAAGACACTCTTGGCTCCTGGGGTGGACATGGACAGAGCAAGAACAGAGATTCCGAGGTGGGGCCACTTGCATTACTCACATAGATCATCCAGGAGCCATAGCGCTCCTTGAGGTTGTAAAGCACCGCGGGCTCGTGCAGGAAGGTCAGCATGGCCATGTCCTCGATTTTGTCGAACTTGGGTGGGTTCTGCTGCATCACCTGGTCCTCCTTCACGGTCACCGTCTGCAACAGCCGCACCCAACAGGCCCTCCTGTCAGCCTGGGCTTTCCCTCCTCCCTCAAGAGCGTTAGGAGTTGGTGAGTGACAGAGCAATAGTGCTCAAGAGAGAAGGAACTGGGATCTCACAGGGAAGACAGAAGGGATATTGGGAAGGAGAGGGCTCTTTGGAGGGTCTGGATGCTTCCCCAAAGGAAAGGAGAATGGGACCATCCTCAGGTCCACATGGGGTGAGGCATGGGCGTACCCCTCTCTGTCCACCCAGGTGTGCAGGTGGCCAGGGTAGACTCTCACATCAGCCTGACACCCACCTTGCCATTCTCGGTCTCAGCAGTGACTTTGCCACCCTCTCGAGACACGATCTTGGCCTTGACAAACTCCTCTTTGTCATCAGGCACGAAGACATCCTTCTTGAGGTCAAAAGGCCTGGTCTGGGCTTCCAGCCGCTCCTTCTCTGACTTGCGCAGGTAGGGGGCGGCAGCCCCAAAGGCGGCCATCTCGGAATCTCCCATGGCTGTGCCTGGAGGGAGCAGAAGCTGGCTTTCTTCCAGTCTGCCCACTCTTCCCTTCCCTCCCTGGGCTCTCCCCTTCGGTGGGAGCCCCAAAACCTAGCACCATGCTCAGGAGTCAAGAGGAGTCACCAGTGAGTCCCTTCTTCTTTGAGCTTACCCCTTAACCAGAAGAACAGCCTAGCTAACCTGCCAGGGTGAAAGAGGCAGCTAACTATTGTTCAAGCTGGGGCTCTCCTAGGGGAAGGAAGAGTGTCCTAAGCTCCTTGTAGGAGCAGAAACCTATTTCCAACTCTAACCATCATCTGTCCCTGGACCCCCGGTCATAGGTAAGGAGCTCCTGGTAGCCAAGATGTTCTCTGTAGCACAGGACAGAAACTAGAGTTCCATAGGCTGGCTTTGGCGCTATAATGCCCAGTCTCACTGGATTCTCAATGCCTTAGCTTCAGCTTTTCTTACCTGGGCTGCTCAAGTGTGTCTACCAATGAGGAAGTGGGCCAAGGCCTACAGGGGACCTGGAGAGAGGGAAGTGGCTGTGTCAGGGCACGCTGTGCCCAGCCTGGCCAGTCCCACCTCCCTGCCTCTCCCTGGCTCTGTCCTTCAGCATCCACCCTCTTCCAGACCTGAACACAAGGTGGAAGGGGCAGTCAGCTTCTCTGGTCCCATTCTTCCTGTTTTTCAAATCTTACTCCCTTTTTCCTCAAGAACTAGTTCTAACAGCTAGTTCACCCTGAACCCTAACGCTCCTCACTCCTGCAAGATGGTCCCACCCCTGCTTGCACCCATCTAGTGATAGCTTTCTTTGAGCCACCTGAGAGACAACTAATGGTCACATTTGTTCAGCACTTTCCAGTCTAAAAGCACTCCCGTGCACATTCTCTTACTCAGTCCTCACCCCATTTAACAGATAAGGAAACTGAAGTTAAGAATCTTGTTTATCTAAGAGCACATGACAATAAGTGGGAGCGCCAAAACTTGAATGCAAGTCTGATGACTCTAAAGACAGTTCTTTTCTGTCCTGTCCCCATTTTATTGTCAGACTTTGTGGACATTCTCAGAGAGAAGATACTGTGGGCTTCCTCTCATAGACACACCCATCACGTAGCCGAACACCCTCCAAAGCCCTCTGATGAACATGCACGGCTGCTGCTTGGGCACGCATCTCACACGAAGACAGGCTTCCTTCCCATACCTGTCTGCATGCCACCCCCAGGGTGCCATATATGCCTCAACAGCAAATGTGCACATTTCAGGATGTATACCGTGTAAGCAGACTCACATCGCTGCATGTTCTTCAGTACACAAAGACCTGGAACATACTACACCCCTGTGCCTGTGAGTTCCTTCTGCAGAGGGTACGCACGCTATAACAGTCATGACTCCTGGAGGCATACAAGCACCTCTGCATGCATGGACAGGGGTAGCTACACATTCCAGGCCTCACAGAATCACATGAAGGCATACACACTTCCTAGAATCCTTCTCCACCATCCTTTCTCCCTCCCTGCCAAGGGACCTCCTCGTTCACAGGCGTGACCATACACCCACATCTCCGACTTGATATTTCTGTATTAGCCAGTGAGGTACATAACCCTCTCTCACATTCAGACTCTGCAGGCTTGTACACACACACACACACACACACACACGCACACCCTGTAATGCATACTGGTCTCACATGCTCAGATACAGATATCTTCCCCTGGGAACTCCTGTGGCACATACACCTATGTTTAGATCTGCATATGTGTGCCCAGTCACTGGACCCGGTACTCTGCATGAAGTCCTGCATGAAGCTTGCTGTTCCTAGAGGAATCCCTTCCTAAGCCTGGAGCTCCCTTATCCCAGAGGAAGGCCTCCAGCTCCCACTCCTACCTGAGAGCAGCAAGGAAAGACACAGAGCAAGACAGAGCTGTGGAGCCAGACCTGGTCTCAGGGGCCATATATATGGGGCAGCAGGGTGCCCCCACCCCCACCTGCACCCAGTCCCTAGACGGATTTAGAAAGGGCTGTTGTCACTAGAAGCATTTCCCCCAGGCTCCCCCCCTTCCCAAACAGGGCTCCCCTCCCCCACCTCCAGCTAGGAAACAATTGGAAGTGGTCGTCATTGTTATGGCATGGAGTGTGCAGGGTCTGAGTTCCAGGGGGTGGGGTGGCTCAAAGTGCAGCAAAAATATCTCCCAGGCCAGGCCTCACATTCCACAGCTGGCAGGAGAGGGAACTGACCACGACCACCAAGACCGCAGGCAGCCAGCATCCTGGCTCTCCTGTGGGGCACTCCTGGCCCGGGGCGCTCCTGGCCCTGGACACTGCTGCCCCTGCAGTCCCCTGCCCCGAGGCCCCTGCTGGCCTGGCTCCATTTCCACAGTGTCCTCCCTGCTCTCCTGGCCCGGGTCCTGTATCCAACTGTAAGCTGGGAAGGAGCTGAGTGTCAGCAGCAGAGAGGGGTAGGGCAGAGTTGGGGGCATGGCCCCAGGGTGGGGCTAGACGGGGCAGCTGGAAGGAGGTTTCCTAGCCAGGTGGCAAGAACGATGACCATGGAGTTTAGAGATGGGGACTCTGGTTCAGGCACTGATTTCCTTGGACCAGCAGGCAATGTGTTGAGGTCAGTGAGCCTCCAAGCGCTTCACTTTATGGAGACGGACAGTGCATTCTTTAAGGTTAGATAGCTAATTGGGGTGGCAGAATTCAAGGTGGGAAACCTCAGCAGAGGGGAGTGGAGCCCAGCCTGCAGAGGGTAGCCTGGAAAGGAGGGCTGGGATTCCAAAGATGTGAGGACCCCCTATGTGCAGAGGGCAGGACCCAGCTGCAATGGTTTGGAGTGCTTTGCCTGACTCATGTTCCTAGCTTTGCCCTGCAGGTACTAAAGGCCTGAGCCCAGAGACAGACCCTCTCAGAGCTGTAGATAATACAGCTGCTTGGAGCTGGAAGGAGACCCTTAAGACAGCTGTTGTCTGGCCTACCCAGCCTCAGGTGGGTGACATTTGTCCAGAGCTAGAGGCAACTAGTGTTCTGGCAAGTGAGGCAGAACGACAGGACAGGAAAAATCTTCCCCTCTGAAGGCCTGAGGAACAGCCACAAAGGAGGGGAGGAAAGGGAGCTGGGGCCCAGCCTATGAGTACACAACACAGCCAATGCCATGCTCTTCCAGCAATGGGGGCGTGCAAGCTTGACTGGCTCTGTGTCTAGGCAACCACTGCAGGGTTTAGTGTGAAATCTCCCCCTTCTTCCTGAGCACAGCTCTTCAGCGCATGCGGATTAGTCCATCTGATTAGCTGTCAGCCTGGAAGGAGAGAGGCAGACCTGGGGGAGGGTGCAGCAGGTACATTTTGAAGGTGGGGTGAGCATAGCAGGGAAGGGAAAATCCAGGAGGAGGCCTCTGTGGGGTTGCCTGGTAACTAAGCACTAAGGTACAGTCTGAGGATACTGAGCAGCTGTAAGCGGGGTGCAGGCAAGTTGGGGGAGACCATGAACTGCAGGGGCTGTGTCTGACACTGCCGCAGCTCTGCAGTGCCGAGGTGATCCCACTAGGCTCTGCTACTAACATGCCTGGCAGAACAGACTCTGGCAGTCCCCACCAGGCCCGGCCAGGTGCCAAGGAATCAGCTCTATTGACAGAGACAGAACCTCTCAGAGCTATAGATAATACAGTTGCTTGGAGCTGGAAGGATACCCCTAAGACAGCTGTTGTCTGAGGTTCCCTGTAGGAACCTCAAGGATTGGTGATGAAAGGCAAAAACTCCCTTTGTCCCCACCTTCCAGCTTTCCAAGCTCCAAACTGCCACTCCTCCCTGATTTCCCAGGGCTCAGGCACAGATGCCACCAGCAATTGAGATGCACAAAGGGTTCTTGGGACGTGGTTGAGCCATTTCAAAGCCAGTGTCTTCACCATGGGCCAGCATCCTTCCTTGGCTGGGGACTTGGGAAGTCTTTTCTACATTTGGGAAATCAATCATACATTGTTTCCCTCCTTTCAGGTTTGGGAGGCTCTGGTCTATTGGTGTTTGGGTGTTACTGTTGTCCACTCCTGTGCCCCCACCCCATTGCAGAATAGAACTCACCTCCTTAACTCTAGGCTCTGCTTCACAGCTCAGACAGATCAGAGCGCCTGCTGTCCTGAAAAATCCCCACTCACTCCCTAGCTCCTCCAGCACCTGCTCTTGGCTACATCATGATTCTCTTTCTGCTGCTTGCTGCTGTCTGAAGACTAAGTAGCTTTGCAGATTCTGTCATTCAATGAGTATTTATTGAGTGTCTACTATGTGCCAGGTATTATTCTGGTCAGTAAGGACATAACAATGACCAAAAGAAAGATCCCTCCTCTGGACCTCTCTAGTCAACTGTTTGTAGAAATGGAATCCAGGCCTATGCTTTGCACACATGCACATTCCTCGGGGGGAGAGTGAGGGGCTAGGGGCCCCACCAGGCAGGGTGTGGGTGGGGATTGTGCAGAGTATGCTACAAAGTGATAGCAAGATAAAGGAGAGGAAAGCAAAATGCTATAAATAAAGAGAGGCTGGAGGGAGGGCCGCATCAGCAAGGTAGACCAAATAAGGCCTGGAGTGGAAGGAAGGTGATCTGTCCCCCTGTCCTCCCTCCCTGCATTGTGCCGGCTTTGTCTGTGCTCTGTCACCACCCTGATCAAGTGTCAAGCCAAAACAGGGGCCATTTGCTGTGAACATGCCAGCGGTAGTTCAGAGGAAAAGTTGCTAAAATTACTCCCAGGAATTGTGAGGGAGGGAGACACCGGGGTGAATTAGAAGCAATGTCGGCACGGAGAGAGAGGAATCAGAAAGAAGCCCCGGTACCCACAGGGAAAGAAGAAACCGGGTAGAAGGAGGCAGGGCACTTGGCGCAGGGGAGGAACGAGGCACTTGTTTGTGCACAGGGGAGAGGGGACTCACTCAGGAGTGGAGGCTGACTCTCCCATCAGCCTGCCCCCAGAATCCCTGACCTTGGGGGGACCCTGCCCTGGCTCCACACGAGCCTAGGATTAGGGAGCTGAGCTTTGTGCCTGTCTCAGGTTTCTCTTTACAAACAGCTGCTCCTTCTTGTCATTCTTTTGTCTTCCTGCTGGCTTCAACATCTTTTGTACTTGTGCACCCCCTCCCATTCCCTGCTCCAGGTCTCTGCTTTCCGATAGACGTGGGCAGCGGGAGAGATGGAGGGCCGGGGACAGGCTTGGGGCTGGTTTCATTCAGTTTGGGGTGTTTTGGACAGGTTGATCCTGCCTTCAGGAAGTGTTTGGAGGGACACAACTCACCAGAAGGGAGGCTTTGTGGGGAGTGGCCAATCTGGAGGGCCAGAGGCCTCAGAAGCATACGGGATGAGCAGCCTGGTGAGCTTTGGAGTCAGTCACAAAAATCCACCTTGAAACCCAGAGATTCCATTTTCTAGCTGTGTGACTGTGTCAGTCATATAATTACCTTGAGCCAGTTTTGACATCTATAACATGGGGATAGTCACATTTCGTTTCCAGGACTACTCAGGCCATTAGGATTGCACAACTAAAGAGTCTACACACAGCAGACACACTGTGGGTCCTCACTGAATGGCAGCTGTTTGGTTAGGAACACAGAATTGAGGAAGCCAGGCTGCAGACAGGAGGGCCAGATGCCCTGCCATAGGTTCTTTGTCCCCACACCTCCTTCAGCCCCACTAAGTCCACTTGATTGAAGGGATGGTCTGGGCCAGAGTGGATCAGAAATCCTGCAGGCCTGTGGTCTGTTCTACCCAGACTGTGACTGCCCTTGGGAACATCATGCCAGGAGGCCAAGGTTCTCAGACTATCCTAGACTCAGTCCAGGCCCACAGCCCAGCCCTGAGCTGGGACAGGCATCACTGCCCAACTGCTACCCACTGAGCTTCCCTCATGACAAGCCAGTGTGTGTCCTGAGGCCCACCAGGAGTTGGCCCTGGCCAAGTGGTGACATTGGTCAGGCCACTGGACGGGAGCAGGCTGGGCGTTGGTGGCTCACGCCTGTAATCAAAGCACTTTGGAAGGCTGAGGCAGGCAGGTCACTTGAGGCCAGGAGTCCAAGACTAGCCTGGCCAACATAGTGAAACCCCATCTCTACAAAAAAAAAATACAAAAATTAGCTGGGGGTGGAGGTGCATGCCTGCAGTCCCAACTACTCAGGAGGCGTGAGAATCACTGAAGCATGAGAATCACTTGAATCCGGGAATTGGAGGTTGCAGTGCGCTGAGATCGTGCCACTGCACTCCAGTCTGGGTGACAGAGTGAGACTCTGTCTCAAAAAAAAACAAAAACAAAAACATGCTTTCAAGGTGGGGACATGATGATGCTTGGGCTTGAGGGGAGGGAAGGGCTTTGAGAAGCACTGAGTATCGGATATGTTCTAGGCAATGAGAATCACAGCATGACCAAAGGCATTGAGGGGGAATCGTGTAGTGAGTTCATAAGGACTCAGAGGACACACACCTGGTCAGGCTATGCTATGGGGTATCTGGAGACACAGGTGGAAGGAAAAAAGGTAGGGCCACATTGTTGGAGAGGGGAAAGGGCTATATATGTGTTGAGTGACCACCTGTGCCAGGTGCACAGTGTTTTATACACATAATCTCACACATGCTCACAATTGTGTGTCGCTTAAATTGCGTTTTATGGAAGAGCAATGGGGTTCAGAGAGGCTAAGATGTTTGCTCAAGGTAAGTAGCAAACGTGGCATCGGGATTCAGACCCAGGTCTGTCTTGCTCAAAGGGCTTTCTACGGACTCTGCCATGTTTCCCAGGAAGCAAAATGGACAATACCCTGGAAGCAATGAGGAGTGACTAAAGTTCTAAACCATGGCAGTCATTGTGAGGTCCTGAAACCAGAGTTTGACGGGCCTAGCTGGGGTATTATTGGGTGGTTTGCAGAAGAGAGGCTGGAGGCAGGGAGACCCAAGAGGAGGATATGGTAGCCATCGAAGTTGGCAAGAGAGTGAGGCCAGCAGCATGAAGAGGAAAGGTAAGGCTGGAAGGCCTTTCTAAAGGAGGAATAAAATGCCTTGCTGGCAGCCTGGACACAAGAAATGAGGAAGGGAGAGGCATGACTCCATGATTTTGGCAAGGAGGGGGATGATGGCAAAAGGGACACACGGGAGGAAGGGGAGTGTTTTGTTGGAGGAATTGGAAGTGATGGGGGGCAACCGATGGGAGATGTTTCGCTTTCCTGAAGGAAGCTGGAACTATGAGACCAGTGGGCAGAGCTGGAAAAAGAGGGCTGACTACCTCAGGGGATGTAAAAGAAGCTGTGAGGTTGGAGTGGAGAGGAAAGACCTGGGAGATACCCACAACACCGTGATGGGAGAAGGAAGAGAAGCCCACAGAGAAGAGAAGGAGATTCAAAGAGAGTCAAGGAGAATGGGAAATGGGCAGTTTCCTAGAAGCCAAAAGAAGCACTTCAAGAAGAGCAGGTGGCCAGCAATGTCAGATGCCAAAGAAAGGCTGTGTGTCAGGAAGACAGAGAAAAGAACTTGGATTATCTTGAAGCAAGCAGCTTGTATACAGTCACAGGCAAAGCCAGCCCACAGGGAGTTAACGCGGAAAAAGCTGAGTGGACAGGAAGTGGAGACAGTGGGTGTACACCACGCATTTGAGCAGTTTGGCAGTGAAACGAATGAGATTAGACAACAACTCAAGGGAAGAGGGCCAAGTAGCACAGTTTGTTTTTAAGATAGGGCAGTCCAGAATATGTGAAGAAGGGGTAATAAAAGATGCCCTTGTTTTGTTCACCATTTTCTTTCACACTTTCTGGTGGTTTTCTTATCTCTCTTTTTGGAAGCCTGGGGGGTGCTTTGGGAATGCCTGGAGAGTTTGGGCGCCCACCACCAGAAAGTGGGCTTGCAAACATGAGGCTCAGCTGGCTCCCTCTTCATCTTCAGATATGCACGTAGGGAGCTCGAGGCAGAGCTTGATGCAGCCCCGGCTCTCACTGTTGGACCCACTCACTGGCTTGAGAAGGGTCTCAGCTTCCTGAGCTCCATCGTATGAAGACTAAAGCGGGGCTGGAGGGCAGGGAGTAGCCTTAGTGAATGATCTGGAAACATAAGTAGTGCTCGGTAATTCACCGTCTTCTGCTTGTTTTTGCTTCAGTATTTTTACTTTACCTAGAAAGACAATGTTGCTGGTGTGAAGGTACAGGTGCCTCTACTGGCCCCAACCTATAACCCAGCCCCAGGAGAACATCCTAGTCTCTTAGGGCAGAGCTTTTGCTGGTGCTCCGAGAGGATGGTGGAATGCTGACCTTTCTGGGGTGTTCTGTGCTGTAGTAGGCGTTTGAGAGTGCAGCAGCACTTGCTGGGTATGCAAGCCCACTTTAGTGCAGAAGCTTAATTCCAGTCCTTTGCTATACATGCCCCAAAGTTCTTCACAATAATTAGAAACTAAGTAGGGAACAGATACATTATGCAGGTACTTCTGGCCTTGGGAGAGGGTGGTAAGTGACTTCCCTGGGTCTGAGACTCACAAAGTCAGATTTGGAACGGAGGGGCCTGGGGAGCTGGTTGCTGCTTTTCCCCAAGGGAACTTTTCCAGGGCAGCTAGAAGTCTGAGTGCCAGACTGCCTCTCAGGTCCATGAATCAGACTGGAGGCTGAGAGCTGGTCAGGCTCCTGGCTGTCTGAAGGGACCAGTGCAGAGGTTTAGCTTCCCTACCTGTAGCAAGGAAAGAAGGACCTTTATCAAAGGTCTGGGAGTTTGCTAGATTAAAAGATGTAAACTATTCTAAGCAGGAAGAGTGAGAAGGAAGCAAGATGGGACAGTAGTGGTTTGCTGGGAATGGGGAAGAGTCAGCAAAGAGGTCCATGGGGAGGCTGGGAGAGGGGCAAAGGGGGAGATATGCAGATACGGCAGAGTAGCGGGGTTGGGGGAGCTGAGGTCCGCTGGTGGGAACAAAGACAGTGGAGTGACGAGGCCAAGAGTGCAGAAAGGGTGCAGAGCTGTGTGTCTGCGTGGTGGGGGAGGTGACCTTGCCCAAGGGCAGAGCCTTGTGGCTCTGAGAAGCCAGGGCAGGGGGCACAGGCTCCAGCCTGGCCTCCCCGTGCCTGGGCCCCTTGTCTCTGAGATTACAGCCTTGGCTGCTAAGAGCAGCTCCACGGGGGCAGTGTGACACAAAGCAAAGGCCCTTTTGTGGTTCTGGGTTCCTAAGAATAGCTTGGCTGTGTGTGGGGAGGTGTCTGTGGCCTGCCTGTCCCAGGTCTTGTTCTCAGAGGTGTTCAAATGCCTGGTGTTGGCAGGGCTGATTGCTAGTTGCTGGGGGAGTGGAGGCTGTCTGCCCACCTTAGCCTCTGTTACCTGTGCTTGTCCAGCTCAGCTTTGGGAGAAGGCACAGGCCCAGGGACAGTGGAGGGGCAGACACGGAGTGGCCTCCAGGTGTTAAGGGAGAGGAGACAAAGGCCACAAGCCTGGAAAACAAATTTGATGCCTGAAAGTGAAGACAGGGAGGGTTCTGGGAAGGGTAGGGGTTGGGGGACAGCGGTCAGAAGAGGCCAGCACAGGGATGGACACATGGGAAGGACTCGTGGGACACAGAGGAGGAGAGAGAATAGGTGCAGGAGGCCAGAACGTGGAAAGCAAAAGAATGAGGAATGGGCTGGGGGAAGGGGAGCAGGATGGATGGGTTGACAGAGAAGAGCAGATGGAAGGAGAGAAGAGAACGAAGGGGGAAAGGCAGTGGATGCTTCCACAGAGATTCAGGGGTGGAGGGGGTGGTGTGACTCTTGGAAGAGCTTGGAAACAAGGCTCTCAAAAGCCATTCCTGTGAGATAACAATGCAGTCAAATCCCTCCCTAATCTCCCCTCCTATTATTAGCCCAGCGTCCTCTCAGAGAATAGGCCACAGGTCCCTGGGCTCTGTCCTTTCCCCCATGCCCTTGGCTAGAATTAGATAGACATGCCTGCATGGTCATCTGCTAACCACAGTCCTCCGGGCTTCTAGGCAATGTCACTGGAGAAGAGCATGGAGAGGTGGCGGGAAGGGGATGGAAGGTCACTGGACACCCTCCATGGACGAGGCAGCAGCTAGACACAGAGGGGGTGAAGAGGTGCACCAGGAGCCTTTGTGCTCATAGAGTTTTCAGATCATTACAGTAAATACATAAGCAACATGGTTAACACGTGCAGAATAACTGGAAAGTCAAGCCCATAGCCAGGGGGATATGAAAGCGCTGTCATGGAAAGGCAGGGCAGAGAGGAGAGGGTTTCTGGGGAAGGCGAGCTTGGAGGTGGATCTTGAGAGGATGAATCTTGAGGAACCACATCCGCAGCTGCTGGCCAACGCTGTGGGCATTCAGAGGAAAGAAGGGAATCAAGGAGAGAGTGGCTTCTATGTCTACTTTTCTGGCCCAGCCTCTAGAAGCAAGGTTGTTAAAAGCTTAGCAGCAGACTCCTGGGTTTTCAAGCACACTGGTGTTTGCTGCTATTCACTTGAGACTGCTGTTGCTTTCTTGTCCAACATGTTCCTTTTACGTTTTCCCCTTAGCCTCCCTCTTGCCTCTGGTCTTCCTACATATTGTTTATCATTTTGATACTTAAAATGGCCAAAAGTTATTATGTGTATTTTTATTTTGAGGTCTTTTGACTCTGACAAATCGAAATAAAATAAATACATGATGAATAATGTACCAAAGAGAGTGAGCAGCTGCTGTCCTCCGTTCCTATGAGGGCTCCAATTGCTCTTGCAGGATGAGGTGCATAGATGAGATTCTCTGGATCATATTCAGGGAGAGGGTGGAGGAGGGTGGAGGTAGCTTGCTTTCTCTCTCTCTCTCTCTCTTTTTCTTTCTGTTCCGTCTTGCTCTCAACTTGCCTTTTTTCTTCCTCTCTTCCTTCCTCCCTCCTTCTTTCCTTCCTTCCTTCTTTCTTTTCTCCCAAATTATAAAGGTAATGCTCATTACTTTAAAAATTCAAACAATCAAATCTTCTGTAAGGCAAAAGAACTGAAGTCCCTTCCACTATTCACAATCCCATCCCCAAAGGTTAATAGTCAGAGTGTATCCATTTGGAACCTTTTATGTATATGTATAAAATGCACATTGGACTTTTTATTTATTTATTTATTTTGACAGAGTCTCACTCTGTCACCCAGGCTGGAATGCAGTGCTGCAATCTCTACTCACTGCAACCTCTGCCTTCCAGGTTCAAGTGATTCTCATGTCTCAGCCTCCCCAGTAGCTGGGATTACAGGTGCACACCACCATGCCCAGCTAATTTTTTACTAGAGATGGAGTTTCACCATGTTGCCCAGGCTGGTCTTGAACTCCTGATCTTAGGTGGTCCACCCACCTCGGCCTCCCAAAGTGCTGGCATTACAGGCATGAGCCACTGCCCCAGGTGAATTTTTTTAAAAAATAGAGACAGAGTCTCCCTATGTTGCCCAGGCTGGTTTCAAACTCCTGGACTCAAACAGTCCTCCTGCCTCAGCCTCCCAAAGTGCTGGAATTACTGGCATAAGCCACCATGCCCAGCCATATGGGGATTTTTTTCAACTGGGATATAAAAAAATAAACTGTATAGTCAACTAGGGGAAGCTGATTTTTTAAAAAAAATGTGTGTAGTTTTTGGAAGCTTCTCAAGTCATGAATGATTCCAGGATCTCTCTTTAAGTGACACGTGTGGACAGTTACCAGAGTCTTCAGAGGCTACACAGTAATCAGTGCTCAAAAATGAATCAAAGTGAATTTTGAGAAATGAATCAAAGAGGCCAAGGAAGGATAAGTAAGAGGATTGCAACCCCTTTTAACCTCACCCCTTCTTTGTCCCTGGACATCCTCCTCTCAGGAGAGGTCACTTGGACAAGATATGTCTGGGGTCAGAAGTGACAGTAGCACATGGCAGACTCTCAGGTCATGGGACATTATCCTCATGGCAGAGAGGTTATTACCTCTGTCTGCTTGTGAAAAAGACTTTTTTTTTCCCACAATAGTAGCAGTGACATAATGATGCCTGATAATTTCTTTTGCAAGGCTGGTTCTGAAATGCCACATTGTTCATGCTCAGAAAAAGGTGGTCATTTTATCTGGTCGTTTTTCTGTTTTGAACTCTGGAACTTATCCTGAAGGTCACATTTGTACCTGTTCTTTGTTGTGGAAGCTCTAAAGTGGCCTTTAGCCAAAAGTCAATCAAAAGTTCTGAGCAAGATCCTAATATAGTTGATGACTCTGATGTAGCCCTTGAGCTGACAGCTGGTGTAGCATGGATGGCTGGATTCCTGATGTGAAAGCATGAGACCAGAAGCATCTGAAATGCCCAAGTCTCTACTCTCATTCTGCTCTGTGCTGCTCCCCCTCCTCCCCACTGCAGGTCCCACGCTAAGCCCATACTAATTCCCCAGTTTCTGCCTTTCCAGAGACCCGCCGTGTGTCTAGCCTATCAAAGGGAAAAGGGGGGATGCAAAAAAGGGAAGAAAAATATCAGTAATTATTATGGCGCCTGACAGAGCTCTGTCAGTGGGATAAGGGCCTGAGGTATGAAACCATCCTCTCTTGCAAACCGGGAGCATGCATGTGGAGGACCAAGGGTGGGAGGAAGGCTTGAAATCAAGAGAATGGAGGGTGAGGAAGGGAAGTGCAGGGAGTAGGGGTCTACAGCCCCAAAGGTGAGCCTCAAGAAGGCCCCACCTCTCTAGGCAGGGCCAAGAATCCTGGGAGAGAGAATATGAGGAGTGGTCCGGCTCCCAGCCCTTGTGTCCTTCTTCTGTTTCTCATGCCTCATTACACCTGCAGGGTCAGTCCCGCCCCTGCCCCCAGACGCATGTGAGGACCCAGGAGGAGGACCTGCACGGGCTCTGGCCCACACTTGGAGTCTCAGCATCGTCACCCTCATTGCTGTGCCCTAGTTCTAGAAATGCATCTTCTATCTTGTTCCTAAGACTTGGGCCCCACCCTGTGCCGCAGGCTGGTAACTGAGCTCTGGTTCCCTCTGCCAGAGGCCTTGCTTGGTAACCCTCTTAGTTTTTCTGGCCCCTATCTACTTATCAGGGATTAGATTTTTCCCTTAAGCCCTAGCCAAGAAGCTGGGGGCACTGTTTCCTGCTCGTAGAAGGAGACAGCATATTTTGATAACTAAGAACATAGATTTTAGAGTCAGATGTAGGTTAAAAAATCCTGGCTCTACTACAAACCAGCTATGTGACCTGAGTGAGTTATTTAACCTCTTTGAGAAAAACATGTGGTATCATGTGCAGTCTTATGACCCAAAATATAATCCATAGACTGGCAGCATCAGCATCAACGTCAGTGGGAGTTTGTTAGAATTGTAGAACCTTAGGCCCCAGCCTAGATTTTTTAAGACTTTAGCATTTTAACCAGACCCCAAGGTGATTTCGTGCACATTCAAGTTTGAGAAGCACGAAAGTAGAGGAAAGAGCACAGGTTTTGGAATCAAGAAGATCTTGCTCTGAATCCCAGCTCTAAACCTCAGTCTTAGCCGTAAAATGTGGATGGCAATACCTACTCCATATACTTATCTTGTGGATTACGTATATGAAGTTATAGGCACAGGTTCTAACAAACAGCGAATGCTTCCGAAGTGGTGTCTGTTACTTTCTATTGCCTGCTTGGCTTTCCAAACCTGTTCGAGTGCCCTCTTGTTAGAACATCTTCCTGATTCCGACAGCTTTAATAGACTACCACCTTTTATCTGCTGCCAGGCTGGTCTGGACATCCTTCCAGCCTCTGCAATGAGAATGTTCTCTGGGATCTGCCCCATTTCACTGGGTCCTGTCTAACTCCAGATCCCAGCTCCTTCCAGGGCGACTGTTCTGCTGTAGTTAACGGGAACACAGCTCACCACACCCCAGGAATTTCATTCCGCCAACATGGATTAGCACCAGCTTTGTGGCAGGCATAGTCTTAACTTTGGGAGCTCACAGAATAATGTTGTTAAAAAGATAAACTGAGGCACATAAGATTTAAAAGACTTCACTTGAGCGAACAGCTATTCATGAATCAGGCAGCTCCAAATCAGAAGTGGCTGGGGGGGCTCCACTGAGGGTATACCAGTGGGAGGCTTTTACAAGAGGAACATGGAAGTAAGGCAAAGAAAACATTTGATTGGTTCCAGTAATACAGCCGTCTTATTTGGTCTATGCTGTTGGAAAGTCCCTAGTCACACAATTATAAGTTTGTTGGTTGCTTCTGATTTCTTGAACTTAAGTTCTTTTTTTCTTTAATATAGGGATTTATAAAAAATAGCCCAAGTTAAATTTCACTTATGTTTGAAAATCAAGGTTAAGATCACTTATGAGGCCTAACTGGCTTTTCCTGCTTAGGGATTCCTCAGGCTCAGTGTCCATTTCAATGACTTTAACATGTAGAGGGGCAGACAAGCACAGAGGTGGTTACAGTATAATGGAACAGGTACTACGGTGGAGGAAGTACCAGGCGCTCTGTGGGGCAAAGTCCCAGATGTCATCGGAGCAGGAAGCAAGGCCACGTGATTTGCACTGGAGTTCAGGAGAACGCTCTCTGGAAGAAACACTGTTTCAGGTGAGACTTAAAGGATAAATTGGAATATGTATTCGTTCGTTCTCACATTGCTATAAAGAAATCCCTGAGACTGGGTAATTTATAAATAAAAGAAGTTCAATTGGCTCACAGTTCTGTAGGCTGTACAGGAAGCATAGTGGCATCTGCTTCTGGGGAGGCCTCAGGAAGCTTCCAATCATGGTGGAAGGCGAAGAGGGAGCAGGCATGTCACATGGTGAAAACAGGAGCAAGAGAGAGAGGGGGAGGTGCTGCGCACTTTCAAATGACCAGATCGCACCAGAGGTCACTTGCTACCGTGAGGACAGTACCAAGGGAGATGCAGCTAAACCATCCGTAAGAAATCTGCTCCCATGATCCAGTCACCTCTCTCCAGGCCCCACCTTCAGCATCGGGATTACATTTCAGTATGAGATTTGGGTGGGGACACAGATCTAAATTATATTAGAATATGTCAAGAAGGAGCTGGGCAGAGAGGCCAACATGTCCAAAGCCCTGAGAGAAACTGAAATTGATTCAGAATGGCTAAAGTATGGGAGTAATCAGGGGAACGTGACAAGAGAAGAGCCTAGAAGGCAGGTTCAGCTGCTCATGAAGTACCTTCTGAACCAAGTTAAGGAAGCTTGGACTTTAACCTACAGGCACTAAGCAACTGTTAATATGTTTTAAGAGAGATCATGATACTATCTGATTTTATAGAATAGGTGGCATAACTTGTCATTCTTGGGGAAAGCAATGTTTAGTTTGTGATTCATTTGCGTGAAAGATTCTAGATTTGTGGTCACAGGTAGAGAACGAAGAAAACTGCCCAAAAAACTGGGAACTAGAGAAGAGAAAGGGGAAGGGATCCAGGAGAAAGGTACTCAATTATATTTATACTATTCTGTAGATTCCACCTTTGAAATGTCCTGCCTCCTCCCTTCTTTTCCATTCTCTCTAAAAATGCTAGGCAAAGCCCCTTTTCATGTCTGGATAATTGCAACAGCACCTTAACTAGTCTTCCAGCTGCTCATTTCACCAGATGGCTAGCAGACTTGATTTCCTAAAGCACTACTTCTTACATAGCTTACATTCATAGAAACTTTCAGGGCTTCTTGTTGTCTTTAAGATGAAGCCTGGACTCCTCTGGCTGGCATTTAAGGGCGCTCCATAAACTGGCCCAATTGCCCCACCTTATCCCTTTCCAGTCTCCCCACAGGTCTGAGTGGTCTACGGACAGCACCCTCACCCCAGGCTGGGCTTTCCTAGGCCCTGACCTTGTTGGGACTTTTTCTGCCTGCCCTTCTAGGCACAGCTCAGTGGCTCTGCTATGAAAACACTTACCAGTCCAACACAGCTAACCCTGAAACACACAAAACAAACTTTGTTGAAACTATACAAGTACAAAAATGACACCCAAGATCTCCTACCCAATCACATTATTCTCTTTGTTCAGTTCTTTCTAAGAGGTGGGTATATGTGTATAATAAATACTTTTTGTATGGCTGATGTGTGTAGATATATATGTACATAATCTTACAAAATACCAATTAGCATTTCATATTTTTACAATCTTTGATTTTATAAATGGGGTTAGTATTGCTAACCTATGGATTTGCTGTCAGAATTAGATAACTTAGTACAGTGATATAGTTTTGATATGTGTCCCCCCAAATCTCATGTTGAAATGTAATCCCCAGTGTTGGAGATGGGGCCTGGTGAGAGGTGCTTAGGTCCTGGGAGTAGATTTCTCATGAATGGTTTAGCTCCACCCCCTTGGTGCTGTCCTCACCATAGTGAGTGTGTTCTCTCAAGATCTGGTTGTTTAAAAGTGTGTGGCACCGCTCCCTCTCCTACCATGTGATGTGCCTTCTCCCGCTGTGCTTTCTGCCATGAGTAAAAGTTCCTTGAGGCCTCCCCAGAAACTGAGCAGATACTGGTGGTGTGCTTCCTGTAAAGCCTGCACAACTGTGAGCCAATTAAACCTCTTTTCTTTGTAAATCATCAAGTCTTAGGTACTTCGTCATAGCAATGCAAGAATGGCCCAATACATACAGAGATTCTCAAACTTGTTCATGCTGCAGAATCACACAGAAGCTTTGTTAGAACACATTTTCTTGGCTGGGTACAGTGGCCCATGCCTGTAATCCCTGGAGATTGAGGCAGGCGGATCATTTGAGATCAGGAGTTAGAGACCAGTTTGACCAATATGGTGAAACCCCGTCTCTACTAAAAATACAAAAAAATTAGCCAGCGTGGTGTGCAGTTTCCTAATCCCAGCTACTTAGGAAACTGAAGCAGGAGAACCACTTGAGCCTGGGAGGTGGAGGTTGCAGTAAGCCAAGATCATGCCACTGCACTCCAGCCGGGGATGCCTGATTTCGCATACTGGATGCTACCGGTTTGAGGACCACTCTTTGAGAACCACTGAATTAATGCATGTAAAGTGCTCAGAATAGTGCCTGGCATGTTATAAATACCCAATAAATGGAGCTACAGAGATACTTATTTGCTATTTCTGAATTAAAATATTAACAGTTACTTGTTTGATATTTAGATCATTTGTAGTTTTAAATAACATTGTTATTGAGATATAATTCATATGCCATAGAAATTACCTTTTTACGACGTATGGCTCGGTAGTTTTTAGTGTATTCAGAGTTGTGAGCATCGCCACTATCAAATTTTTTAACATTTTCATTACCCCAGTAAAAATGCCATACCTACTAGCAGTTACTCCTCATTCCCACTGATTCCGTTTGCAGTTTTTTTGAACGTATAAATAATGTATCTCTAAACGTAAGTACACACGGCTCTTCTTCTTTTGAATGATTTCAATAGAAAAATTCTAGGAGATGGATTCCTTTGTCAAAGATTATGAATATATATATATATATATAGCCACTCTTTGAATGCATTAATTTACAAACCTTCTGGTTTTTTTTCTGCTGTTGCTTTTCGTTGTTAGCATATTGCTTATTCTTATGCTGCTTCAGTTTTCATAAGTTTATGTCACCAGAATGTGAGGTCCTTGGGGTTGAGAACTGTAATATTTTCATCTTTGTGTCCCCCAGGGTTGCAGTGTTGAGTATGGTAGTCACTAGCCCAATGTGGCTGTTGGGTACTTAAAATGTGTCTAGTGCAGCTGACATGCTGAATTTTTTATTTAGTTAAAATTTAAAACTAAGGCAGATCAATTTATTTTCAACAATGCAAAGCAATTCATTGATGAAATGGTGCTGGATACACACATGCAAAAAGGTCCATTTAGACCACACTCTACACTACACACAGAAATAGACTTACATGTAAGATCTAAAACTTACAATTTTTGGAAGAAAACATAGGAAAAGTCTTCGGTTAAGAAACAAGTTCTTACATACAATGCCGAAAACATAATTCATAAAAGATAAAATTGATAAATTGGACTTCATCAAAGTTGAAAGAGTTTGTGCTTCAAAAGATACCATTAAGAAAATTAAAATTTTAAAAAGAAAATTAAAATCCAAGCCACAACTGTAAGAAAATACTTGCAAATCATATTTCTAATAAAGGACTTGTGTTAAGAATAAAGAATTATTACAACTCAATAATAAGACCACTGAATTTAAAAACAGTCAAAAGATTTATAGACTTAAAGTCAGCTAATTAGCAAGGTTAAAGAAAGAAAAGATTTATAGACATCTCAAAAAAGATATGCAAATGTATAATAAGCACATGAAAATATTGCTCAATATCATCAATCCTTATAGAAATTCTAATTAAAACCTCAATGAGATACCACTTCACACCCATTAGTGTGACTATAATAAAAAAGACAGGCAATAATAAGTTGTGGTTAGGATGTGGAGAAATCAAAACCCTCAAACATTGCTGGTGAGAATGTAAAATATCACAGCTACTTTGGAAAACAGTTTGAACTTTTCTTAAAAGCTTAACATACATGTGCCAAATGATCTAGCCATCCATTTTTAGGTATTTACTCAGTAGAAAAGAAAGTATATATCCACACAAAGACTTATACAAACGTGTTCATAGAAGCATTATTCATAATAGCCAAAAAGTGGAAATAATCCCAATGTTCATCATTTGGTGAACAGAAAAACAAAATTCCATACAATGGTATATTATTCAACAATAAAAAGGAATAAAGTACTGATACATGTTATTAATATAACATGGATTAACCTCAAAAACATCTTAATGAAAGAATCCAGATGAAAAGGCCACATATTTTATGATTCCATTTATATGAAATATCCAGAAAAGGGAACTCTATCAAGACAGAAGGTAGTGGCTGCCTGAAGCTGGTGGTGGACATGGCAATGGACTGCAAATGGGTGCACGGGATCCTTTTGTAGTATTGGGAGTGCTCTAAACTGGATTGTGGTGATGCTTGCACAAATGTAAATTTTCTTTAAAAATAACTGAATTGTATACTTAAAAGGGGTGAATTTTATGCTATGTAAATTATACCTCAATAAAGCTCTTACAAAAACTAAAGCAGTATAAAATACTTTCCTATAAAACACTCCTTTGTTGTTTTGGTGGGATTGTTTTACTTTAACAATCAACAGAAGATATCGTTGTATTGTGTAACATATCAAGAATATGTATTGTTTCTAGTGTTGTACACAAACATCATCAAACTAGTTGTTGTCAATAGAATGATTTGTTTCAGTGCTTTTTTTCTCACACAAATTTAATATTATACTGTGTTTATTTGAATATTTGATATAGATAGCACAGTTATAGTGATACCTATGTAAAATCATAATTGGTAAATTGAATACTCATTATTTTAATTTAATAAGTATAACATTTTCCCAAGTGAAAAATAAGTATGTACAAAATGTTTTAGTTTAAAATGAAGGCATGTTACTCACATAGAATCTAGTGGGAACACTTCTGATTGTGAACACACCAACGTGTAAAGAGATTACTCTCATTCTCAAAGCAAGAAGAAAGCTGAACTGAAAACCTACAACTTTTCTTAGCTCTTTCAAAGAATTTTGGTTACAGGACAAACTACCACCTTGAAAACTGGGGAGACAGGTGAATATAGAGAATACAGGTCGGCTTACCTGAAGTAGGAGTTGCTGGAGACGGTAACAGACAGGACACCTAAATGGTAACTTTGATGAATTGTCAGAGGCTGAGTGTGGATTAGCTAGAGAGTTAAAAACTCTTGGGAGCCCAGTCTTAGGGGAGTACCCACATTGAATGAGTTTTACCTCCTACCAGGTTCTATGATAAAGAATAGAGGAAAATATCCTTATGTTTGGCCAGGGGAGGGTAAAGTAACCATTTAGAAATAAAACCAGAGCAAACAAACAAAAAACACAAAAAACAAAGAAGAAAATAAAACCAGAGGTTTCTCCACAACAAAGGCCTACGCAGCAAGGGGAAAGCCTTCGCCAAAGGCTTCTCTTACTTGGGGGAAGGGAAATTATCTAGCTCCATCTCATTCTGGCCTTCTTGTCTCACATATGAGGGGAAAAAAAAAAACACCCTAAGAAGCAATTATGAAGGTTACAGTCTCAAGTTACAGGCCCACTAAAATACTGAGGTCTACTCATAGGATTATAGAAAGCTCTCCTACCCCATATCTTGCTACTACATCAACAGGACTCCTGAATAGTGAAAGTGGATTATAGCTGAAATGGCTGCAAAGATTAGATTCTATTTAAGAAGGAGTTTCTAGGGAAACTTAAAGACAACAGAGGAGGCAAGCACAAGGACTTTAGAGGAAATTAAAATCTTTGACACCTACAGCTGCAGTAAACTAAACACAGTCTAACTCGTAGCCAGATAAAAATAAAAATAAAATGTCACACAAAATCTACCTTAATTCCTATTACCCAATGCATCATGTCTGTTTTCAGCAAAAAATTACTAGTCATGCTAAAAGGCAAGAAAAAACCACAATCCAAAGAGACATAGGAAGCATCAGAACTAGACTCACATATGGCAGAGATTTTGGTATTATCTGTTTTAAAATGTACTGAGGATTTTGTTTTAATCAAGTATGGTAAAATAACAAACGTGGAGACAACTGTCTTGAAAGAAGAGTTGATTACAGTTCTTAAGGGGAGGGGGCAAGTCATGCCACACAGGGCCAGATGGAGAAGCATCAGGTTCAGTCAGGAGGTAGACAGGGAGAGAAAAGCATGGGCACAGCCTTTATTGTGTTTTCCACAGGAAAGGCAGGCAGGGCAAGGTAAATAGCTTAAACTGACCAGTATGAACAATTTTAGCAGGCTCTGGGTTATAGCAGTGATCTCTAGTTGTCTGGTCTCTGGCTGTGGGATTATTTAGAGCAGAGGAAATATTGCTTCATTGTGCAAGAGTTAGATAAAGAAGGTGGTTAGCAATATAGGCTTTGGATTGGTTGGTTTACTTGATGCTCATGGACAAGTTGCTTACTGCCTTTAGAAATTAGTTAGCTCTGGGAGAGGCAGTCTTTCCAGAATTAGCAGGCCCCTAAAATGTCAAAACCTCATGAAATACAGAAAATTTAAAAACATGATTAATACATTATTAGAGTAGAAATTTAAACTATGATTAATTAATACGCTAAGGACTCTAATAGAAAAAGCGTGCAACATTCAAGAACAGATGGGTAATGTAAACAGAGAGATGAGAACTCTAGGAAAGAATCAAAAGGAAATGTTAGAGTGAAAAACATTGACCAAAAGGAAGAATGCCTTTAATGGATCAGTAGACAGGACATGGCTGAGGAAATATTCAGTGAGCTTGAAGACATGTCAGTAGAAACTTCCCAAACTGAAACGCAAAAAGAAAAGTAACAGAAAAAGAAAAGAAACAGAATGTTCAGGAACTGTGGGACAATTACAAAAGATGTAATTACGTGTAATGGAAATACCAGGAGAAGAAGGAAATGGGCAGAATAAATATTTGAAGTAATAACGGCTGAGAATTTTTAAAAATTAATGACAGAAACTAAAGCATAAACACAGGAAGATTAGAGAAAGATATCAAAGCAGGATAAATACCAAAAAAACCTATACCTAGGCATATCACATTCAAACTGCAAAAACCAAAGAGAAAGAGAAAAATCTTAAAAAAGAGAAACAAGTTACCTATAGAGGAATGGATAAGAATTAACATGAAACTTCTTGTCAGAAATCTGCAACAAAGAAGAAAGTAAAGTGAAATATTTAAAGTATTGAAAAAAAAATAACCACCAAACTAAAATTTTGTATACAGTGAAATTATTTCTCAAAAGTAAAGAGAAAATAAAGACTTCCTCAAGGGAGCCTTTCTATTTTGTAGAATGGAGGCTACTCCAATTAAAAAAAAAAAAAAAAGACTTTCTCAAACAAACAAAAGTGAGGGAATCTGTCACCAGTAGGCCTGCCTCTCAACAAATGCTAAAAGATTACATAAATCAGAAACTTGCATCTACATAAAGAAGAGCAATAGAGAAGGCAAAAGATGAAGATAAAATAAATCTTTATTTTTCTTAATCCTATCTGATCTAATACATAACTGTTCAAAGTAATAATAGCAGCAATGGATTGGGTGATTAGAGCACACGAACAAGTTGTTGGATGAATTATAGTGATGTTATTAGAGAAGCAGGGAGGAATTAGGAATACTCTGTTATAAGGTACCTGTATTAACCATGAGACAGAATATTATTTGAAAGTGTACCTATATTTGTTGTAAATGTATATTAAAAATCCTAAGGCAACCACTAAAAAATTTTTGTAAGAAGTGTAATTGGGGCCGGGCAGGGTGGCTCACGCCTGTAATCCCAGCATTTTGGGAGGCTGAGGCGGGTGGATCACCTGAGGTCAGGAGTTCAAGACCAGCTTGGGCAACATGGAAAAACCCCATCTCTACTAAAAATACAAAAATTAGCTGGGCGTAGTGGCGCACACCAGTAATCCCAGCTACTTGGGAGGCTGAGACAGGAGAATTGCTTGAACCTGGGAGGCAGAGGTTGCAGTGAGTCAAGATCACGCCATTGCACTCCAGCCTGGGAGACAAGAATGAAACTCCATCTCAACAAAGAAAGAAAGAAACAAAACCCAGAAGTGTAAGTGATACAGTGATATGATAAGAAATATATATTTGGTCTTTATCCCTGGTTTCTGACACAGAGCTCCTAGTGTAATATAACAAATTAATATTTTATTTTTGTCCCCAGTTCCTCACACAGAGTAGTATCTCAGACCCTTGGAATATCCAGGGTGTTAGAGGTGGTAGCTACTGTTATTCATAGTAAGCCCCTCACAACCATACTTGATCTTATGTTAATGAAGTGACCCTTGGAGGATGGGGGCTGACTGGCAGAGGAACCAACTATGTGATTAGAGTGCTATGGTTTGAATGTACGTGTCCCTGCACAATTCATGTGTTGGACTGTGGCTCCCACAAGATGACAGTATTAAGAGTTGGGGACCTTGGGAGTGATCAAGACACAGGAGCTCCTCCTTGCGGATGGGATTAGTACCCTTATAAAACGGCCTGAGGGAGAGAGTTCCTCCCTTCTGCCCTTCTGCTCTTGCGCCAAGTGAGGAAACAATGTGTGTCCCCTCCAGAGGATGCACCACAAAGCACCTTCTTGGAAGCAGAAAGCAAACACCAAGTTGGCTGGTGCCTTCATCTTGGACTTCCTAGCTTCCAAAACAGTGAGAAATAAATTTCTGTTATTTATGAATTACCCAGTCTGTGATGTTTTTGTTACAGTGGCAGAATGGACTAAACAGGTGGGAACTTTAAGTACCCACCCCTCTGCCCAACTTCCAGAGAGAGAAGAGGGACTAGAGATTGAATTAATCACAATGGACAATGACTTAATTAATCATGCCTATGTAATGGGACCTCCATAAAAACCTTAAATGATGGGGTTGAGAAAATTTCCAGGTTGGTGAACACATCCACGTGCTGGGAGGATGGTGCAACTCAACTCCATGGGGACTGAAGCTCCTGTGCACAGGACCTTTCCGGACCTTGCTCTACATGCCTCTTCAGCGATTCAACGGTATCCTTTATGATAGCCTTCATAATAAACTGATAAAGGTAAGCAAAGAATTTCTCTGCGTTCTGTGAGCCATTCTAACAAATTTCTGAGTCTGAGGAAGGAGTCATGGGACTCCTCAATTTTTAGACCAGTGAGAGAGAAGTGTGGGTAACCTGGGGATCCATTACTTGTAACTGGCATCTGATGTGGGAGTGGGGCAGTCTTGTGGGACTAAGTCTTCAACCTGAGGAGTTTGTGCTAACTCCAGGTGGTTAATATCAGAATAGATTAAATTGTAGCACACTTAGCTGCGCATGGGGGCTTACTTCTGTAATCCCATCACTTTGGGAGGCCAAGGTGGAAGGATCACTTGAGGTGAGGGGTTTGAGACCAGCCTAGGTAATATAGCAAGACCCCGTCTCCACAAAAAATAATAAAAAAAAAAAATAGCTGTCATGGTGGCTCCTGCCTGTAGTCCTAACTATTCACGAGGCTGAGGCAGGAGAATTGCTTGAACCCAGGAGTTCAAGGCTACAGTGAGCTATGATGACATCACTGTATTCCAGCCTGAGTGACAGAGTGAGACCCTGTCACAAAACAAACAACAACAATAAAAATAAACTGTAGCACACTCAGTTGGCATCTGCAGAGAACTGGAAATTTCTCAGAGTGGAAACCCTATATATTTGGTGTTAGAAGTCTTGTGAGAAACAGTTTTCCTTTAGATATGCTGAGTGGAGCGAAAAATGGAATCCTATAAAATGCTCAATTAAAACCAGAGAAGCCAGAAAAAGAGGGAAGACTGGGTTAATTGACTAAGCATGCTGCAACAGCATACTGAGTTTCCATGCTGGGCCTGAAGCAGCAAATAGCTGTCAGAGGAGTGGGGACTGAACACCTTCCTGCCTTCTTGAGTCCAGCAAGACCTAGATACCAGGTTTTCCTCACCCCAGCTGCCCAGATACAGGTGTTATTCTTAATTCCAAAAGAAAGCTTCAAGTCAGGAGATCTGATTTCTAGACCCAGCTCTGCTGGATGGTTGTGGGCAAAAAATAAAGACTACCATTCACCCTTTTGGTGCTTTATTTCCTCAGGCATTTAATGGAAACAATGAGTATCCATCCAACCTACTGCACCAGCCGGTGAAAAAACAGAGAGAGTAGACACATCTGAAAGTACTGGGTAATGATGAGGCAGGCCAGTGAGCGGACACATCTGAAAGTACTAGGTAATGATGAGGCAGGCCATATTGAAACGTGCACTGCCTTAGGTTTGAACCAAGTTCTGCTGAAGTCCTGTCACCAGGGGCAAGTCATGTAAATATGAACGGTTCTTCCACTTGTAAAACGTATTCTTTTTCATGTCCCCAAACTGGTAGGAGCGAAGAGTGTCGCGTTATTGGAGACGTTCCTCAGCGCCCCACGGTGCGCACCAAGACGGCAGGTGTCCTCGCAGTCAGTTTCTAAACTCTGGCTCTGGGATTCTCTGGCCCCGCTCTATTATTTACAGATGAAGAAGCCTCAGAGACCGAGTGACTTGTCCACGGTCACACAAGGAGTACTGTCACAGAATCGATCCTAGGGCCACGGGGGTCTGTGAGGAATTTGGCGTGGTCGGCGTTGGATGAGCAGCCAACAATGGCGGCTCTGCAACGTCAACACCGCAAAGCGAAGATGAGGCCCGTCACCTAGCGGCCGGTTTAGGCACTACAAGAAAAGCGCCGTGAAAAAGACACTGGGTTCTGCGGCAGACAGGAGCCAATACGCGCTAAGTTCGCTCTGCTAATTCCTTTTTTCTATTGGTATTTTTAACTGTCAAACAAACATCTGACCATCTCTTATTGGTTTACCATCAATCATTTTATTCAGTCTACCAATCATACGCTCTTTGCCAAGTACTTGTTTTCGTCCTGACATCTCTTTCGGAGTCTGACGAATTTAGCTGGTTCCTTTATTCCATTGGCCAGATGAGACTCCTCCTCTGGTTTATCCTGTTGGGGGCGGAAGTGAGAGAGCCTTTATTCGTATTGGCTTAGATTTACAAGCGGTAATTGTCTATCAAATCTATATGGTCGCCCTTAGCGCTCAGGAAGTACGAAACCGGAAGGAGTGGACCATGCGAAGATGGCGGCACCGGTGAGTATAGTGTGGTTTTTTACCTCGCGTAGCTATTGTGGAGTTTTCCTTTCCCTTCGGCGGCTGGAGGCAAACTGTTGGTACCAGGGAAGAGTGGTGATGAAAGTTGCTTCAGGGAGGCTGCCTCGCTAGAGTTACTGTTCCTGTCTAGTAACCCAAGGGGCTGGCTTTAAGACGAGTCTGTGACCTGGAGTGTGAAGGCCCCGAGTCTGGGGTGTCTGGCGGAGAGAGGGCAGTTTTTCAACCTAGACGTTTCGCCTTCTTATAATCCTGAGAAATGACTTTTCTTTACCTCCTATCCCTTCTCTAGGGGGTGCTGGAGTCAGACCTGCCAAGTGCCGTGACACTTCTGAAAAATCTCCAGGAGCAAGTGAGTAGTGTCGCCTCTGGAATAAATTAGTCATGGATTTATGTGCTTCACCCCAAACTTTGGTAATTGAGATATGTGAATGTTCCCCAAAACCGTAAGCGTAAAATGATGTAATGAAAACCTTTTCAGGCCAGAATTCGAAGTAATTGATTCTGCACCTAAGGGAATACAAGAGACTCCAAAAAGAAATTATCTGAATAGTTTTGCTTTTTTCATATAGTTAAGGAAACCAGTGCTTGGAATAGTAACGTGATTTGCCCTTTGGGTGTCCAGATAGTACACACTTATATACAGACATTCCTCGACTTAACGATGGAGGTTATGGCCTGATAACTCCATAGTAATACGAAAATATCCTAAGTCGAAATTTTGGCTTAATGCTGCCGCCCAGCATCACGAGAAAAGTACTACTGAATACATATTGAATGCATATTGCTTCTACTGAATGCATGTTGCTTTTGCACCCTCGTAAAGTGGAAATTCAGTCATAAGTCGGGGAGCTATGTAGTTCTGTTTATTGTAAGTTCAACCAGTACAGACAAAATTACAACCCTCCCTTCACTACTGTCTCGGTCCTTTTCCCCTCCCTATGATTTAGTAAAAGATGGTCTGCTCTTTAAGAAGTGTAAAGTTTTATTTATTTATTTTTTAAACTTTTTGAAGAACCATCTCTCCCCAGAAGTGAGAAGATAGTACTGTACTTTAGACAGTGTTTCAGATAATTTTTAGGTGGCATTACTTAGCTTTTGCTCTTCTCAATTTGCAGACATGATTTGGTAAGTCTAGTCAGTTGTTTTATTTGGGCTGATTTCAGGTGATGGCTGTAACTGCACAGGTGCAATCACTGACAAAAAAAGTTCAAGCTGGTGCCTATCCTACAGAAAAGGTAAGATGTACTCAACCATTAAGCATCCCCTGACTTAATGGTCTCAGTAGTTCTTTCATTGTATGTTTATTGTGTTTTATATGTCCTAAGCGCGTGAGCTTCAAACATAAATGAGATCAGTTTCTGTGTTGAAGTCTAGTGGGAAGACAAAGCAAAGCAACAGATATAAGTATTAATAGTAGCAGTCACGTTACAGAGTTATGAGGAGTCTCCAGCCAAAGAGAGGGATTAATTAACTGCCAGAAGAGCAGAGAGATTCAGGACAGGCTTCCCAGAGGAGGTGACAGGATTTTGAGGAATAAACAGGAGAGATGGAAAGAAGCAACATGTGCAAAGGCACAAAGGCCTGAAAGCATGGTGATATTATGAGAAAGGAGGAAGTCATTTTTGTGGTTGGATATACATTCAGTGTTATGTGTGGTGGGGGTAGGAAATAAGACTGGAAAGATAGTCACTGAAGATTATTATAGGCCATCTGAGGAGTTACTTTCAAATTTCATCTAATCTAAGACGCTGATTAAATGGGACATACCACTTATTTTATATACAAAGAAAAAATGTTGACAGGCTGGGTGTGATGGTTCATGCCTGTAATCTGAACACTTGAGGAGGCTGAGGCTGGAGGATTGCTTGAGCTAAGGAGTTTGGGACCAACCTGGGTAACATAGTGAGACCCTGTCTATACAAAAATTAAAAATTAGCTGGGCATGATAACATGTGTCTGTAGTCTCAACCACTCGGGAGGCTGAGGCTGGAGGATCGCTTGAGCCTGGGAGGTTGAGGCTGCAGTGTGCTGTGACTGTGCCACTGCATTCAGCCTGGGTGACAGAACGAGCCTCTGTTTTAAAATAATACTAAGATGCCAGTGACTGATACATGCATCCTGATTTCAGAGATGTTAAAATATGAAAACAATGTGCATCCTAAACTTGAAATATGTCCCTGTAATCCCAGCACTTGGGGAGGCCAAAGTGGGAGAATTGCTTGAGCCCATGGGTTTGAGACCAGCCTAGGCAACATGATGAGACCTGTCTCTATAAAAAATTAAAAATTAGCTAGGCGCACTGGTGTGTGCCCATAATCCTACCTACTTGGGAGGCTGAGGTGAGTGGATCACTTGAGCCTGGCAAACATGGCAAAACCCCATCTCTACTAAAAATACAAAAATTAACCAGGCATGGTAGTATGTCCCATGGTAGTTCCCAGTTACTCGGGAAGCTGAGGTAGGAGAATCCCTTGAACCCAGGAGGTGGAGGTTGCAATGAGCGGAACTTGCGCCACTGCACTTTACTGTGGGCCACAGACCAAGACTCCGTCTCAGGAAAAAAAAAAAAAAAAAAAAAAAAACCCAGCAATTGAAATATGGTAATTTTCAAATTAAGGTCTGGTAGAACCTTCTCAGGGATTATTGGTTGGGGGCAATGTGGAAGAATAACTCTGGACCTCTCGTTCCTACTTAACTGGAAAACTGGTATTATCTGCTTTTATATATAGAGCTTTTGTCCTGAGATACTTAAGCCAAATACTCTGTGGGTAAACACAAGTATGAAAATCATTAAGAATCACTGAAGAATTTTTAAGCACAGGAGTTACAGGAGATTTGTACTTACAGAAAGATAACTAACAGCATTTAAAATATATTCTTTTCTTGCCTTTATCATTCATTTATGTTCTTATTGTCCGTTTTTATTCAAAAAATTTTGAATCTTTGTTTTTCTCTCATGCTTGTAACTCAGTTTGAACTTGACAATGCCCAAGCACGTCAGAAGAACTTGCTTCTCAAATTCTTAACCTGTTTTTGTCCTGGGTACCATGGTTTTTTGTTTTGTTTGTTGAGACGGTGTCTCACTCTGTCACCCAGGCTGGAGTGCAGTGGCACGATCTTGGCTCACTGCAACCTCCACTTCCTGGGTTCAAGTGATTCTCCTGCCTCAGCCTCCTGAGTGGCTAGGATTACAGGCACCTGCCACCACGTCCAGCTAATTTTGTAGTTTTAGTAGAGATGGGGTTTCACCATGTTAGCCAGGCTGATCTCGAACTCTTGACCTTAGGTGATCTGCCTGCCTCAGCCTTTCAAAGTGTTGGGATTACAGGTGTGAGCCACTGTGCCCAGCCCTGGGTACCATGCTTTGAACCATTTCACTGCCTTTTGGAGATGGATGAGTTGCCAGCATCCTTCTTAGATTACTATATATTTGTTTGTTGAACAAATATATTATTAACTTATCTTTTTGACTGAGTACTTTTACTAGGTGCTTTATAGGTTACAAAGTACTTTCACATTATCTTATTCAAGCCTCATAATTACTCTTTGTGGCAGGAAGGAAATACTGTACATATTTTACTGATAAGACTGAGGTTGGCCAGGCGCAGTGGCTCACACCTGTAATCCCAGCACTTTGGGAGGATGAGGCAGGCAGATCATGAGGTCAGGAGTTGGAGACCAGTTTGACCAACATGGTGAAACCCCATCTCTACTAAATATAAAAAATCAGCCAGGCATAGTGACGCACGCCTGTAATCTCAGCTACTTGGGAGGCTGAGACAGGAGAATCGCTTGAACCCAGGAGGCAGAGGTTGCAGTGAGCCGAGATCGTGCCATTGCATTCCAGCCTGGGCAACAAGAGCGAAAGTCCGTCTCAAAAAAAGTAGAAGACAATGACTGAGGTCATAGGGTTAAATGACTTACTCAATACTTGACTACCAAATACCTAACTCGGAACTTAAACTCAGGTTTTCTGACTCTGAATCCTTTGCTTTCCTTCTGTACCGTACTAGTGTTGATCTCAAGAGCTTAGCATGTTTAGCTTAAAGACATCCAAGGATTAGTTGTTGGAGTCAGATTTCGTTTGAATCTTAGCTCTGCTTGTACTACTGTGTAATCTTGGCCAAAGTACTTAACCTCTCTGAAATAGGTTTTCTCAGGGTGTGAAATTTGGAAGATACGTAAAAGCACAAAGAAAAAAATGAAAAATTTGTATAATCACCACTGTGAGATAATCACTGTGGTACATTTTTTTTGAGATTTTTTAAATTATAAGAGTAATATATGCAACACTTTTTCACAATCTAAAATACACCATTTCTTCCTTTTCCTTATCTCACCCTGGGGTAGCAGTTAATTGTGTGTTATCTTGTAGACATTTTTCTATGTGTATATGCATCATACTGCCCCTCCCCACACACAGTTTCACAATTGAAGTCATATTACACTTTCTGCAACTTGTGCTGACATGGATTTAATTCTGTGCCATTATATGTAAATCATTGTTTTTACCTATATCATATTCCATTGTATTGGGGGAAGTTGGTAATTGCTTTGATTAAATTAATTTAAAATTTGGCAGTGTGTGGAGACATTTTTGATTGTTACAGCTTGGAGGGGCCGACAATGGGTAGAGGTCAAGAATGCTGCTGAAAACCTACAATGCCCAGGACAGCCGTCAACAAAAAATTTTTTGGCCTCAAATGTCAACAGCTCTGAGATTGAGAAACCCTGTTATAGTCTTTTGTTGGGGGTAGTTTATTGATTTTCCTCTTCTCATTGTCTTTCATTAGTTCTCTGAGCGTTGTTTCTCTTGTATTACCATAATTTTCTCATTGGCCATCTTAGGCATAGCTACTTCTTGAGATTACTCCAGATACCTAATATGAACTGATGGGGAAGATCTTGAACTTGGAAAAACATCCTGTTCACCCTAGACTTTCCTCCTGGTTTTTTGGCTACAACCAAATCTGCATCTCTGTTTTTTTCAACTCAGGGTCTCAGCTTCTTGGAAGTGAAAGACCAGCTGCTGCTCATGTACCTTATGGATTTGACCCACCTCATTCTGGACAAAGCCTCAGGAGGGTCTCTTCAGGGACATGATGCAGTTTTGAGACTGGTGGAGATTCGCACGGTATGTAGCATTTGGCATCTTGGAGTTTTAGGTTTCTAAATCTTGAACTCCAAGGCTGTTACATAGTAACTCTCACTTAAGTGAGTCTTCTCATGTTTAAGGAAACCAAATGAAAAAAAGGTATTTTTCTGTTCATTTGCTCTACTTTGTACATATTTTAGATGCCTTATGTGGCATCTTAATATAGAGACTCTGGTGTGTGCTTCATTTTGGGAAGGGAATATAATCCTGTTTACCTATTGTAGGTTTTGGAAAAGCTTCGTCCCTTGGACCAAAAACTGAAGTATCAAATTGACAAACTGGTCAAGACTGCAGTGACAGGCAGCCTTAGTAAGTGAGGAGACCGTCAAGAAGTTGTGGGAACCATTGTAAAGTTCCAAATTTTGTGAAATCCCTTGGGTTATTTATTTCAGGTGAGAATGACCCACTTCGTTTTAAGCCTCATCCCAGCAATATGATGAGTAAGGTAAGGGGTTGCATTATTGGGTTGCATTATTCTCCTGATTTTTTTTCTGAAGGATCTATGCCTCGTGGTGATCCTGGATCCCCTGGGATTCTTTTAGGACTTGATTTTATAACTTGTGTGTTAGAATGCTGAGTATGAGATTCACTTTTCTCCCTTTTTATATTCCCACCTCCCCAGGGTACTCCAGCTTTGGGTTTTCTTCTCACTTACGAATGCTTCCTAAATTTGCAGACATTGTTTTTTTTTTAGTTGAATTCTGAGGATGAGGAGGAGGATGAAGTAGAAGATGGCCAGTCTGAGGCTTCAGGGAAGAAATCTGTGAAAGGAGTGTCTAAGAAATATGTTCCGCCACGCTTGGTTCCAGTACATTATGGTATGCATTTTGGCTGCTGCCTCCTCAGCATGAATGTTTCTCTTCTTTTCTCTGTTCTTGGAAAACTCCTGCTTATTTTCATCATATAGATGAAACAGAAGCTGAGCGGGAGAAGAAGCGTCTAGAACGAGCTAAGAGACGGGCATTGAGCAGTTCTGTCATTCGTGAACTTAAGGAGCAGTACTCAGATGCTCCAGAGGAAATCCATGATGCTCGGCATCCCCATGTTACCCGCCAGAGTCAGGAGGACCAACACAGGTGTGAGCCCTTGCATTAGAAATTTATTCCTACACTGGAGTCCTGTCTTCGTGCTTTAGACAATTGTGACTAAGTTTGGTACCAAGAGAATTAACGCTGTATAGAAAATAGAGTGAAAAATTTGGGGTGATAGTTTCTAAGAGGAGTTTGGAGTACAGGATAGGAAGTAGAAATTTTTACTTCCCTGTTTAGTCCAAAGCAAAAGCAGTACATTGCAACTCGACATGAGATTTGAGGGGAAAAAAGAAAAAAAATAAACAGTACAAAGAGGAATACATGAAGTTCCACATAGTACAACTTTAAAATTCTGTGTTTCACTGTCACAGTTCTCACTTTTGTGCAGAAGGCAATAAAGGCAGGTTTTTATTATTGTGAGTTAGATGAGTTGAGGGAAGGAAAGTCAAAAAGCAGTGTAATTGAATACAGACTCATCAGCTTTGCTCAGGTGCAGTCTTTACAGTTGATGGATTTGCAGGAAAGGACAAATCTAGGGGAAACCTGTTTATAGAGCTGAAATGCTGAAATAAAAAAAATTTTTGGTATAATTTTTAAATAGTATTATGTATGGATGGATAGGCAATGGATTCATATCTAGGATGAGGGAAGTTCTAGCATAGAGCACATTTCATTGAGGAAGCTCAGTGATGAGCATTCAGTATGTCCTTACTAAATACTGTGTTGATCTGCTCTGAAACTTCTTGAGAACTCCCTGAACAAGGGATGAGTAAATACTTGGGCCCAGGTTCTGGGCTGGAGCTTTCCATCTCCATGGTCTGAGCCTGCTGGAAACTGTCTTTCTCTTGCAGGATTAACTATGAGGAGAGCATGATGGTGCGTTTGAGCGTCAGTAAGAAAGAGAAAGGACGGCGAAAGCGAGCAAATGTCATGAGCTCACAGCTTCATTCCCTTACACACTTCAGTGACATCAGTGCTTTGACAGGGGGAACTGCTCATCTTGATGAGGTGAGGTTGAGATAACGATTGTAATAGGAGATGACTTTCATGCTTTCCGCCAAATGTATGTAGGGCTTATTACCGTGAGGAACTTGGGAAGGGATGCTAGCTCTCAGAAGCACAGTACCATTCCTTCACTTCTCCATCTGTCTCCAGGATCAGAATCCTGCTAAGAAGCGGAAGAAGATACCTAAGAAAGGTCGGAAGAAAAAAGGTCAGTGAACTGCTAGGACTTAGGTGAACAGGTACAAGGTGGGGAATACAAGTTGAGACTCTTTGGATTTGCTATTCTGGATCTCAGCAACCCTTGTAGTATCTCTTCCATACTGGACAATAATCTCCTTAGGTGGGCTTTTATTTTTTTCTTTCCTAAGCTGGAAATCAGCATCATTCACAAAATGAATCTCTGGATTCTACCTCTAAGGTTCCACAGCTCCTGTTCAGGCCCTAAATAGAACTGTTAAAGTGTCACTTGAAGGAACCATTATCCCATTTCAATTTTATTCTGACTTCTCGTCTTTCGTCCTGGGAAGATATTCAAAGTATTGCTAGGAGACCCTACCCCAGTGAGCCCTTCTCTCTAGATGTCCTCTTTTCCTGTCCCTTTAGCTTTTCCAACTGTCCTTTGCCTCATTCTTGGTTTCCCTTCCTTTCAGGTTTTCGGAGGCGGCGGTGATTATGGGTGTACATATTTGTATATTTTTTGTCATCCTGAGATACTCTAATTTCATTGTATATAGGTTGTTTTCCCTGGAATTTATTGTTTGTTTTGGACATGTGGAAAGAGCCTTACTAATAAAATTGATTTTGCTTATGAATTAAAGCCCCTTTTTGCACATGTATTGTGTGACTGGAGTTGCTGGGTTTGGGGTATTTTTGGTGAGTGGTTGGTGAAAAGGGAAAGATTTTTTTGGAAGTGTGAAACATTTGGCTGTTGTTTTCTTTGATAATATGTTTTTCCCAGAAACTAAAAATTCGTTGTTTCACAAAAAATATTGAGAGATGAGGTTGGAATAATCAACTCTTTCAACCCATGTTGCCCCAGCTTCCTGTATGATTTGTTATAGTACAGATTGAGATATTAATACATGAATTTTAGGTTTTATTATTATCTGGGCTGGCCACCAGGTGGCATTAGTGGTTCAAGAAACTTGTGAAGCTTGGCTGTAATCAAATGCAAGATAGAACCTTTCCACATCAGCAAGAATTATTCTTGTCTCCACTTCTCTGAATGTTTTTCTTTTCTTTCCAAAACAGCATAAACATAGGGCTGATCTTTGGTCAGTTACTGAGAGAGTTTGTAGAAAATAGTAGAGTGAGTGAGAAGGCTGGAGTGAAGAGTCAGTATAGTTTTGTGTTTTTCAGTCTTTGACCTCCCTTCAACTGAGGGTTGTTTTGCCCGAGTCAGTACAGCCTAACCCTTCTCTAAAGAGCTTGCTCCCCCCTCAAAAAAAGCCAGCAGACAAGCAGAACAGTCCTAGCTTAACAGCCAAAGAAATGAAAATCCCACAGAAATAATCAGCCAAACTCATCAGGAGACTGGTGGCAGTTACACATCTGAGATCTTGTATTCTACTCTGTTAGTGAGATATCCCACAGGCCTTGGATAATACAGAAAGTTAAAAAAGGGATAAAAAAAAGATAGAAGTTGGGTCTATAGAACTAATTCATTGGAGTTTTTTTAAAAGGCTTTGGGTCTCATGAACATTTGATTTTGTGTCTAGTATTCTTGGGTAGTATTGACAAATTAATTTTGGTTATTATATGACTAAAACCTTGTTGATTCTGAATTTATGAATTTGGATTTATACTATTCTGCCCTGATGAGGCAGGATAGTATAAATTCTTTCAGTCAGCTGCCGCCTGGTAGAAAGTAGATAGGAGACTGGACTTACGGCTGTCTTCTGTTAATTCTGTGATCTTGGGCAAATCACTTAACATCTGTGGCCTTTAAGTTTCCTCAGCTAAGAAATGAATGTATTACACTTCATCTCTGAGATTTCCTTTAAGATAGAGCCTAGAGCTTTTGTGAATGACACTAAGTTGGGCTCATGTCTGGGGCCGCTAACTTTTAGTCCCTGGTAGATCTGAGGGAGTCTGACATGCCCTGGGCTCTCATACTTCCGTTTCCTCAAGGGAATCTAAACAAAGCCACAAGCACAGATTTAGAGACCCTTTTTCCCTTTATGGCTGAACTAACTAGATGAGTGATTTGGTTCAAAAATACTTTAGTTAAAACCACTTCATTTACTGGTTAGGACCACTGTGTTTCTAATTTATTAAGATTTGTGGATTATGGGAACTGCCAGGGGAAGGGCAGTGCTCTTAAAAAAGAAAAAAGAAAAGATACTACTTTCTGGCCACATGTAGTGGCTCACACCTGTAATCTGGGCACTTTGGGAGGCTGGTGCAGGAGGATTGTTTGAGGCCAGGAGTTCAACACCAGCATGTTTAACACAACAAGACCCTGTCTCTAAAAAAAGTTAAAAATAAAATTAGCCAGGTGTAGTGGTGTGCACCTATAGTCTCAGCTGCTTGGGAGGCTGAGGCAGGGGTTTGCTTGAGCCCTGGAGTTTTAGGTTGCAGTGAGCTATGATCTCACCACTGTATTCCAGACTGAATGACAGCAAGACTCATTAAAAAAAAAAAAAGAAAAAAAACCTTGTGTTACATGCTGAGCTAAGTGCTTTATACTTAATCCTTATAAAATCTATGTTATCTCCATTTTACTAGTGAGGAAGCTGAAACACAGAGGGCAAGCAATTTTTCCTAAGTCGGAGAACCAGTACTTGGGGAACACTGAGGATGGAGGACTTCAAGTGTCCTATGGTTCATGAAAATCTTCAGGGTTAAAAAATCTTTTTAAATTTGTAGGTGGTTTTTAATCTGGCTCCCCTACCCTACTGGCCTGTTTCTGTTAGAGGCCTCATCTTCAAAGAAACCCCAAGTTCCACGATTCTGGTCTATTGCTGGTATACCAATGAACAGAGCAGACAAAATCCCTGCCTTTGTGGATGTTATATTAATTCAATCAAGTCTTTAATCCCAGGACATTTTGTTTTCCCTGACCTTTAGGCATTATTTGAAAGAAGTTTCTGGTAAAAAGTTGAACTGTTTCTGAGAATATTTGTACCAGAGTCATCAAACACTAGAGTGTATTGTTTAACAGAGTATTACATGGATTCTCAGTATGTAAAACAAGCATATGTGGGGTTACTTTGGTTGAAGTGGGGATGAGGAATCCTGAAGTTCCACGTTCTTATGACCCCTTTTCCCCAAGATTCCTGAGGAGCCCCCTAAGGAACCTTTAGAATTCTTTAGAATATTGTTTGAGAACAACTGTTAGGGTAGTAGAACAAGGGAACTAAGAATTAGAATTTTAGGATTTTGTTACAGCTGTTCACTTTTTTTCTTTCCCTTATTCCTACTCATAGATTCAGTTCTCTGATCAATTCAGATCACATGAATATCAGATTTCCTCAGTGTATTGCTGACAACAGATCATGTCTGGTGTTCACTAAGTAATATCTGTCAATGCACACATGAGCACCTTACCTGTTCGGTTTTATCACTTGATGGCTTTATTCTGTACAAGTAGTTTACATCTCTGCTTTCTTTTCATCTTAGGGGACAGGGAAGAGAGTTTGACCAAGACCTGTCTTTGCCTTAAAAGCATTGTTTTGTTAGGATTTTATGAAGGCTTGTGAAAATGTCTGTTGGGAATTCACAACAGTCTTCTTAGATACCTTATTAGGAAAAATGCATTTTGTTTACGAGGGAGATTATTAGTGTGTCAATTTTCAGCACCATGGAGAGTTCAAACTCTCCTCATTGCTTGGGTTGATGGACTGTACATAGGTAGACCATAGAGCTGTATGGTGTAGACCTGCCCTTTTTCAGAGCCCAGTTTGTCTGTCCAATCTCCAGTTCTGATTGACACAGATTGGGTGAGAGTCAAACACTCCTGAGTGTCCCCCATCCTCCCTGGAATCTTTTAGATCTATAAATCCCAGATTTGTGCCAAGGATTTGGCTAACTTGATGTAGGTATGTGAGTGGAATCCTGCCCTCTGCTCCATTGGTAACATAATGTATATTATGATACATGAGATTTTTACCAGTCCTTAAGAAAAACTCTGTTCCCTACTTGTCTTTGCTTAGATAACCTTGAGGGGACTTAAAGTTGCTTTTTCATTCCTTGGGCCTCGTTTTCTGCCTCTGCATGAGGAAAGGCATCAATGCTCTGGCTTTCTGCCCAGTCTTGCTTTTGTATTTCTTTGATCTTATTGTTCAGAGGGTCTCAGAGAAGCCCCAAGAGCCATGCCTTTGCATGCTTAAGCTATTGATGCTTTTGAAATAACAGAGCGTCGCTGTGTAAGAAGTGTATTAAAGGTCTATCTTAAACAAATTTGGGTCAATAGGTGGCAGTAGTCACCGAGTCCTGAGGCCCTGACACCCCCTAAACACAAACACATTTGATGGCCATTATATTTAAGGAAGGATGTGAGAAAGGAGGTCACATTGAGATTAAAATGGGGAGAAAAGAAAACCGTTTTGGTGGAATCCAGGAAATGCTGAAATATGCTGGATTACATCTGTGGGAGTGTTGTGTGGAGTGTGGGGGAAAGATAACTGTCAGCTAGTGAAGGGCACTGATTGGAAAGAAGAGAGCCTCGGGATTGGGGGAGCAGATTCATTCATGTAAGATCTAGGTGCTAAGGCTTCTTCCAGCTAGAGTAAGGCTGTGTTAAATCAGGACCAGCACTGCAAGGATAGAGTGGTGTTGGATGGAGTAGAGAGAGAGGTGTGGGGGAGGAGGGGCAGAACTGTGTGAAGGGACCATGGAAAGGGTGGGCTGTGAATGGGAGGACTGCAGTTAGAGGGGGAGGGGGAGGCTGCTGCAATACTGAGCCTATCTAATGGGGGAGGGGAGAGGAGGGGGCGATATTGGTCTGTGCTGCAGCTGCATTGCTTCCCCTCCCCCACACTTCCCAAGGAGCCAGAGGAGTGCTGGCAAATCTGTCTTCATGTATTTATTATTATTAAAAATGTGACAGATCCTTCCTCCCTGGAAGCACAACAAATACTACTGATCACATTTCTCTCTCCCCTCCCTCTGCAGAGCTTTTGCATTCTCTCTTTCATTCTACCCTGTCCTCCCTCACTTGGTCTGCTTGGTGGGGGGAACCCTTCCCTTCTTTCCTTCTTAGAGCTTGGTGGCTCCCTGGGGGTTTCTAATGGTGGTTGGGAGTTTTGAGGCAATGCTGGGAGGAAAACCTGAGTGAGGGGCATTCATGGCCCCAGGGAGGCAACTGTATTCTGCTATATCCAGTGGGGAAAGGAAATCACTTGGAAATAAAGATAAAAATCCTTTCTCCAGGTAATGAAATAAGCAGGTGCTCACATTCCTTTCAGTACCTTGTGTTCCTCCCTTTTCATATTCTTCTCTTTTCTACTGCCTGAGTTCTGAAGGAGAAACCCCCTTGCAATGGAAAAAGCCAGGAGTTCTCTGTCTTCCCTCCCTTAACTTAAGTCCCTTTCTTTCCAGGAGAGCCATATACAATTTATTCTTCTAGTCTGCATGTTGTGTAACTGAGAGGTTTGAAGGGCAAAAGCCATGGCTTCTTCCTCCCCACCTGCACCCCAGACTCCTGTGCCCAGGCGGGGACCTCTTTTGTTGCAGTCTGTAGCCCTTCACCATACCCATAGGTGGTGCTGCTGTTGCTCTGCAGGCAGGGCCCTCCCTGACAACATCATTCCTCCCCACCCTGTCGCCCTCCCCCTTTCCCCAGCCCTCTACTGCTTGATTGTTATTCCACGAACGTCTCCTCTACTGTTCCCTTCCTCAAATTAATTTTGTGGCGCTCTTTTTTCCGCAGTGCCATCTTCCCCTCCCCCAGCTCCAGCTCTCTTGCTTTCTGTCTCTTTCTTACTCTGTCTGTCTGCAGGATCCCATCTCACTCCCTTATCTGAAATCTACACTCTTTCTTACTCCCTTTCTTTTTCGTTATCTGTTCTACCCTTGACATCTTACAGATGACTCTCCCAGTGAAAAAGGGCTATAGATGAGAGTGGTTTAGAAGAGAACAGGGTGAGGAGAACTGAGGGGTCAGTACTGAAGACTAGGTGGGGATAATCATGAGGCTCTGTAAGGGAAACATGATGGGAGAGAGAAGATATCCTTTGCTGTCTGCATCTATTCAGTTCCTGGATTTGGATAATGAGAGTTCCGTTGGCAAGGGATCGATCCTGCATTATCTGAATCTACAGATTTGGGTTCTACATGCTGGGAAAATGGGAGCTAGGGAATAGCAAGAATTCAGATAATAATGGCTTCATCCAGAGACTTTTGAATTAGATTGCTAAGGATACCTCTACTTTTGTTATCCTATATTTTGAAGACTAGAGATGTCCTGTTACTGATCTTTTGTGTCCTCACAAGGTTCTTGCCAGGACAGCTGTGACAGTGGGCATCCTGGGTTTCTGGTCACTGCTGAGCACAATTTTGGCTGCAGGACCTTGGCTCACTCTTGTAGTCTGCTTCCTCTTTTTGTCATTCCATGTTTCTTCTTTATCACAGCTGAATATACGTGGTTGCCTCATTCAGCCCACAGTGCTCTGTATTGTTTAGCCTTTCCAGAATATAGCCTGAACTCTTTAGACTGTTATCTCAGCTCTCGCTTTTAAACTTTATTTTGGAGACCTTTCACTGTGAGACCAGTACCCTAGAACCAGCTAATTCAGCAGTGTTTTTGGTTATAAAGTTACCCAATTTCTAGGATGGCTGACTTTTCTCTTATTGGATTATTCTTTATGAATTAATAGCATCCTGGTTACTCCCTGAATAGTAGTGCTGAGTCTGACTTCTGTATATCCTAGGAATGGTCCACAATATGGACAGTATGGCCTCTTTCCTTGTTTCTCTGGTGAGAGGAGATCTTCCTTAGAGTAAGTGGCAGTCCTAGAATGGCTGGCTTCCATTTCCTCAGCATGTGTGAGTCAAAACTGACCCCTGGGTTATGGGGAGAGGCAGAGTTTGCCAGAGCCACAGTGAAAAGCAAGTACTAGAATACCACCCCCTCACCTTACTGTCCAAGCCACGTAAGTGGCTGGGGAGCCCTGTCTCCTTGCCTACCTCTTCTGCTTTCCTAAGGTGTATACATATGTTGGTGGAGGCAGAGGCTGGTGGCCTCTTCATTTTCTCAGCTGATTGTCCTGTTTCCTTTCTTAGAGATCTTTCTCGCTGTGTTCAGGGGACTAGTTAGGGTTGTGGTTTCATGTAATGTAGACAGTGATCTCCGTTTAGGTCCCTCTTTTAAAAGCAAGGCCCAATAAATATTTATTGCAGTGAATGGTAGAGACTTTTCTGTTTTAGCATCCTTTGGGAGAGCAATAAATGGAGTTTTAACTGTTTCTTTTCTAGGTACTTACATTACTGTGGCTAAAATTGTTTGATTTTTGTTTTCTTTTGCTTACAGGCCCTATAGGGGGAAATGATTTATCCAAGACTATTCAAATAAATCATTAGCTGGGCTGGTATTGGAATCTGTTTTCTCTGACATTCAGGTCTAACTTTTCCTTTACTACCCCCTTGGAAACCAGTGTCTCCAATTCATCCCCTGACAGTCTTGAAGGCAGCAACGTGGCCCGGTTTTGTGTCAAAAGCTGGCCTTGGTTGGCCTGCTGAGAGAGCATCAGCAGCCAGACAGCCAGGGTGTGTGGGCTTGGCTGACTGGTTGAGGGACCTCGCTCGCTGGGAAGGGGTTAGTATTCCCACAGGCCTTACACAGGCTAGTCTACTACAGGAGCCTCCAGAGTACCCAGGCAGGGAATGGATTCCCATTCCAGATTTAATTTGACCTTACTGCTGGCTAGTATACCCCTGCTGCTAAATACCTTGGGTCTGGATGGCACTTGGTCGTGGATGCTGAAACTCTGGAAGCTCTATTCTCTCTGTGCTGCTCATTTGCAGCAGACTCATCAGTCCCAGGATCACTTAAGTAACAAAAGGCTCTATGGACCACTCCTTCCACTAGTGCTGATAACTCTAAATCTTACAGCATTTCTCTCTAGTGTAAAACTGTCATGGTGGCTATATTAATACATTTTCTTATAATTTTTATTGTTAATTAAAGCTTAGAATAGAAAATAGGCTTAGAAAGCATTCATATGTACCACTTTAACTGAGCCTATGGTACCTTACCCCGAGAACTGCTTTGTTTCATTTCCCAGCCTTGGGTTTAGCCCCATGGGTGGGCTCTGGAGAACAGAAAGCCCCTGAGTTTCTACTTCCTCTCTCCCAATTTTGATTTACTCACTGCTGACTCTTACAGGAAGCCCTAGGTGGTAAAGAGGTCAAATCAGAATTCCTAACCAGGAAAACCCTGTCTGTTAGTTACAATGACCCTTCTCTGTCACTGCATTCAGCTCTGTGACAGTTAACACCAGAAAACCTTCATCTGGCTTCACACCTTCCTTCTTAGTTTCCTTCAGTCAAGTCTTAGGTAATCTGTCACTGATGGCAGACTTCCTTCTTACCCTTAGGTAGTCCCCCCGAGGCTTCAAGCCCAAAAGCTTCCTAGATGCCTCCCACCAGAGGGTTGCTTTCTGAACTTTCTCAGCCCTCATATCCTCACATCAATCCCCTACTGGACACATTTCCCCTGAGAGTATCAAGGGACACTCCTAGAGAGCCACTAGGTACTGCTGCAAATCCCATTCCTCACCCATCTCCCCGTTGGAGCTCCTGGAATCAGATTTTGCAGTTTTCTGTCATTCTAGCCTCCTTTTCTGTTCATTTGGAAGATTTTCTCCATTGCCTTTGATAAATTCCTGGTTTGGTAGAAATATCCAGTTTTTAGGAATATCCTGTGGGATGGGATCCCTGTCTCCGGCAGCTTGGTTGACCCTCAGAAAGATCTGCTCCTGCATTCTGCCTGCAGTGCTGCCATTGCCCTCTGCCTGGCCTAGGCTGTACGGGATCAGTATGTGGAGTCCTCTGCATAGACATTCCATCCCTCTTTATCCATCTTGGCAAACAAAGCATTGCTCTGTCCCTAACTTCCTCCTCTTCCTTCTCCTCCATCATTTATTCTTCGCTTTCCCTCACCTTCTCCCTTTTGTTCATGGACACCCTGCATTCCTCTTCCTTTAAATCTCCTTGTCCATTTGCTCCCCGTTGCCCATCCGTGCCCACTCCCCCCATCCTGTCTTTCATTTTGAATAGCTATCTTCCTCATCACCTGCTCCTGCTGAGCAAACAGCATGCTATGGGAAGAATGGCAGCAGAGTAGGTCCCTGGTTGCCAAAGCAAGCTATCCCTTTTCTCCAGAAGATCAGTGCCTATGTTTTCCCATCTTGTCCTCAGTGATCCTTAAGAGCCAGGGAACCCCAAGATGCTGACTCTCTCTTGGAATGAACAAGCTCTTGGCTTCTTCCAGTGTTGAAGAGGAGAGGAATTATTCAGTTCAGATGCCCCATTCTTTGGCTCCTGAGTGTGGGTATGTCCATGTCTCTCCCTCCCTTTCTCTTGTTTTCTCTGTCTGTCTCTCCCCAGCACAAAGCAGCGGCAGGACTGAATGAGCTTGTCTAGAGACTCTTCCAGCCTATGCCCCTCACTTTTGTCCCTCCCCTCTTGCTGTACATGCAGTTGGTGGGGTGGGGGGCAAAGGAGGGGGTTTGGAGGGCAGTGGCATGGTGCCAGCCAACCCAGAACCATCTGCGGTGCCTTCTGCACTGAAGCAGGCTCTGTCTGTCCCGCCCTGCTCCTCTCCCACTCTTCCTCTCTCATTTTTAATTAGGTGCTGAATTAATTAAATCCCACATGCTAATTAACATTCCTACAGGGAAGAATGCCAGGTCAGAAAAATGAGGGGTGGTAAAACAAGGCTTTTGTCCATTTAGGAGAGGAGATTAAGGGATGGGAAAGTGGGGAGAAGAAGAATAAAGGTGAGGCAGAAAGAATAAGGGTGGAAAGAAACCTGAGATAGATATGAAGAGATGGAGAAGAGAAATATGGAACCTATTAAAAAACAAAAATGAGAATTATTAGTACTGGAGGAATGAAAGTGTCTCGAAGCCTCTAAAGGTTAGGAAGTGGAGCTCTGAGTCTAAAGCATTAGCATGCGTGAATAACCTGAGAAATAATGACACAGGATGCTAATTTGCTGCCTTGGATGTCTTCTAAAGAAATAAATTTCAATTTTAACAGGAGTACTTTAGGTTAGAAATGAAGGAGAACTTCCTTATTTCAAGGCAGTGGGACACTCTGCTAAAGGAACTCTAGAAGGTAAATTCTTATCTGTTCAGAATGGTTAAAGTTTGCCCAAAGCCAGGGGAGATGATGCACTTTGAAGACTTTTTAAATACTAGTCCTGTAGTGTGTACTGTGTCCTGGAGAACCAAGAAAATCCAGGATGGGGAAATTCAGGATTCACCCTCAGTTCTCTTTTTCTCATTGCATCCAGTGTGAACTTTGACCTTGCTCTCTGTGGTCCTATCAACTTTTTAGGGATGAACCTTCTCTTTAAGTTAGATAATTGCTTCCCTGGGAGGTTTAGGGCACTGATTCCTAGCTGATTCAGTTAGCTGTCTGATGGCTACTGTGAATTCTCTTCTTGGCTGAGGGGTTGACAGATAGAATGACTAGTTCTTTATGGGGCCAGAAGAAGTGGGGATGGGAGGGTGTGGATTGATAAGGGTATGGCTGGCACAGAGGACTCCACTGTGTGAGGTATGGCCTACCTGAGAAAAAGTAGGGACAGCTTGCCTGTCGTTGCTTTTTTCCTCTGAAAGGTAAAGAAAACTATGCTTAGTACAGATCTAAACTCTCCCTTGCCTCCCCTACTCACCCACCACGCAATGATATCTGGAAGGTATCTAGCAGGTTAGCAGATCCTTCTGATGGCCCTTAACCCAACCTTTTTCAGTCTGAAATGCATCAGGGGCAAGTACTGTCTTATATCCCTCTTAGTACCATTCATTTAATTAGATGGCATTGCCCACTACCATTATTCCTGCTATAATAATCAATTCACTCAAAAATGTTTGCATATTTAAGCACCCACTATCTGTCGGACACATTAAGTATTAGGGTTAGATACTAAAATAAGGAATGAGGTAGAACTACGATATCTGGGGGGTTTATATATTCCAGTTTAGTAGGGTAGGGAAAAGATGTACACAGGCAAGTGCAGTAACTTGACCAGGCATGGTGGCTCACATCTATAATTTTAGCATTCTGGGAGGCTGGGGTGTGAAGATTGCTTGAGCCTAGGAGTTTGAGACCAGCCTGGGCAACATAGGGAGACCCTATGTCTGTTAAAAAAAAAAAAAAAAAAATTAGCCAGGCATGGTGGCATGCACCTATGATCTCTGCTACTTGTGAGGCTGAGGTTGGAGGATTGCTAAGCTCAGGAGGTTCGAGCCTGCAGTCAGCTGTGGTTTGTGCCACTGCACTCCAGCCTGGGTAACAGAGTGAGACCCTGCCTTAAAAAACTCAACAAAGTGCAGTAACTCATTCTGCATATACATATGCATATAAATATGAACTCCTGTAGCACTTAATATCTGTACTCCTTTTCTATATATTGTTACTTATTTCTTATATATGTGTGTCTTATCTGTCCACAGAGATGGGGCCCTTTTTGATGGAAGAAACACAGGTCTTTACAGTGAGGTCCAAATAGCACTAGCCTGAAGTCTTACATATTAGTAGCTGTTAAGTAAATGTGTTAATTAACATACAGCCATTTATCAAGGTAGAATTGTGGCTTTCGAGTCTGTAACATTCCTAGTTGTGGCAAGTATTTGTCCTCAGAAGGGAGCTCTTATTTTTTACAAGTTGCAAAAAGTATGATGGTGAGTAAGATATAATTATGTGATGAATAAGATAGGTGACTGAATAGTATAAATTGCGTAGGTTCCTAAATGGGAGTTGAAGCCAGCCTGGGTGGCTAAATAGGGGCAGACCTGAAGAGACGCAGTGGAGAGTATAGAGAAAAGGGCATAGGCGGGCTGGGCGTAGTGGCTCACGCCTGTAATACCAGCACTTTGGGAGGCTGAAGCGGGTGGATCACGAGGTCAGGAGATTGAGACCATCCTGGCCAACATGATGAAACCCCATCTCTACTAAAATACAAACATTAGCTGGGCATGGTGGTGCGTACCTGTAGTCCCAGTTACTTGGGAGGCTGAGCAGGGGAATCTCTTGAACCTGGGAGGCAGAGGTTGCAGTGAGCTGAGATCACACCACTGCACTCCAGCCTGGTGACAGAGCAGGACTCTGTCTCAAAAAAAGAAAAGAAAAGGACACAGGCCTGTGTTTGTATGTACTATATTTCCTTTCACTATTTCCCACCACCTTCCTACTACAAAATTATGATTAGGCAATTTATACACATTTATATTGTTTTGTTCCCTTAACATTATGTCATATTTTCCTGTACTATTAAAATATCATATTAAAAATGCACTTGGCTAAGCACAGTGGCTCACCTGTGATTCCAGCACTTTAGGAGGCTGAGGCAGGAGGATTGCTTGAGCCCAGGAGTTCAATACCAGTCTGGCAACATAGGGAGACCCCATCTCTACAGAAAAAAATACCAAAAATCAGGCATGGTGGCTCGTGCCTCTAGTCTCAGGTACTTGGGAGGCTGAGGTGGGAGGATCACTTAAGCCCAGGAGGTCAAGGCTGCAGTGAGCTGTGATTGTGCCACTGCACTCCAGCCTGGGCTGTAGAGAGATCTTGTCTCAAAACAAAAGCATTCTTAATGAACATGTCAGTCCAGTGTGGATACACCAAAATCTGTAAAACCATTTCTTACTTGTTAGACATTTAGAATGTTTCCAGGTTTTTGTTGTTTGGTTAGGTTTTCTTTTATTATGACACACACATCTTTATACATAAATCTCTGTAGTTTTTGGAAGAGGAATTTCTGGCACAAACCATAAAGACCCGCATTATAATCTGTAGATTTTGTTAGATTCGCCTGGGAAAGCTTCTTATTTAAAATTTTTAAGGACTTATTTTTTGATTAGGCAAAAAATTTAAATGGTATAAAAGGGAATGCAATGAAATTTTTTTCCGCTTTTGTCCCTTATTGCCCCTCTGTAAAGTTGTTCTATGCATGTATGAGTACATGTGAAGCTATTGAAGATCTGTACAAAAAAAAATAGAGATCATTTTGATCCTATCTCCCAGAAATTCTAATTCAATCTGAAATGGAGCATTGGAATATTCCCCCACCTGCAAAGCTTTCTAGCTAATTCTACTGTGTAGCCAAATTTGGGAACCACTAGGTTAGATGAACTTGTAGGATCCTTTCCAGCTCTAAAATTTAGTGACCGAAACTCACAGAATTCATAATTTAAAAAAGAGTGATGATTACAGAATAAGTCATAATCAGGTGTCATAAAGATTCTCTTTGAAATGATCTCAGGGATCAAATTTTTGATATTGAATTTATTATTAATAATACAAATAATGGCTACCATCTGTTGAGTGCTTGTTTGTGGTGAGCTCTGTGGAAAGTGCTATATACATTCTCACTTAAACCTCACAGCACCCCATGAGCCAGCTAGGTAATTCTGAAGGCTTCGGGGGAGATTAAGCAGCTTGCCAGTAATTAGGGGACTAGTAAGTGGCAGAGTGAAGATCTGAACTCATGCCTCTTAATCTAGGCTAATGTTCATCCTCCCGCTTTCCCTGTCTCCAACCGTGAGATTAATAATATAGATCAGAGAATACCCCTTTCATCCTCCCCAAATTCTTGTAACCACTATTATCAAATTAGTATGTATCTTTCTGGATCCCCTTCTGTGCGTTTATGTAGAGGAATATTACATGGTTTTGTGAGTGTGTTGAAGTTATTTCATTTTTATATAACTGGGAGCACACTATACAGAGGGTTATACCATACTTGCTTTTTTTCTCTTAATAATACACCTTGAAAATCTTTCACTATTTCTACCTAAAGATGTAATGTTATTCTAAAAAACTAATGTCTCCAGTTCATGTAACTATTTCCCTAATGCTGGGAGTTATTATAAACAGTACTATTAGAAAAAATATTGAATTATTCTGTCATAAATGCGTAGAATTGCTGGAGAGAAGTTTTAAATGTTCGTGGAGACAGAAGTTGCCCTCCAAAAAGGCTAAGCCGTGCTAGCAAGGAAAATGGTACTCTCATACACTTCTAGTAGAAGTCTGAGAGTACCATTTCCCTTGCTAGCCTGGGACAAACGGTAGCTCTTCACCTGAATTTGCTTTATGTTAATTGCTTCTACTGGATAGTCTCTTGCAGAAAAAGCCAAATATTGACAGATCTCTTTTGATTAAACTCTAGGGTAACTTTTCCCCTATTATTTCTGACCTCTGTCTGCACCTGTTCTCTGACATACATAGTCTTTTTTTTTCTTTTTGAGTCAAGTATCTACATTTTATGTCTTTTCTGAACATCCTTTTGCCTCTCCGCATTTCTCTTTTTTAGTCACTATTGTGCCTGAAATGGTTGAGGTAAAACTCTGCTTAGAGTCAGAATGATTTCTCTTAACTACCTATCAGTACCAGTGGTGGCGAGGATGAAGAATTACATAACACTTTAACACATTGCTTATTTTCTGTTTTAACACTTTATTTGTTTGGTAAATATTAATTTTGTCCTATTTGTGATCTGTTAGGAATGTGTGAGTTAGGCTGCTTTCGAACAGAAGCCACTAAAGGGTGGGATCAGAGTGCTTGTGTGTGCTCATCAGTTCAGCAAGAGGTCCCTTGATTATAGGGCAGCATTGGCCAGTGCACAGTGAAAATGGACCTGCCCTAATGAGAAGGAGTACAGTCACCTTCAAGCCCTACTGACTTTTGGATTACACACAGGAACAAATAACTAAAAATAAATGAGAAATAATGAATATTGTTTGCTACTTTAACAAGTTCTGTTGCCTTAGTAGTTACTACAGAAAAAATAAAGGTGATAGATGAATTCAGGAGGCTTCTAATCTTGAAGGCCTTTTCTGATTTTCTTCCTGTGTGAGTAATAGAGCAGTAAATGTCTGGAGGGAGGGAGGAAGAGGCCTCTTCCAGACCCAGGGATCTAGGATCCTTGAGTAATTGGGAATGTTGCCACTGTGGCCATAAAAAGTTCAAGTTGGGCTATTTAGCTTCTAGATCTTGTTGCTATGAACAAATCAATGAAGAAAAAGTGACATTGAGGGATAATTTAAGAAACTCCAGAGCATTAGAACAGAGAGGGAATTTGGAAGTCATTTACAATGGCATATGGCGTATGGCTTAATGGGGTTTGGGATCTGAAAAAACTGACCATGAAACTCAACCACATCCTAGCTGCATAGCTTTTGGCAAGTTGCCTGTCCTCTCTGAGCCACAGTTTCTTGATTTGCAAAATAAAGGTAATAACTACTTCATAGGATTTTGTTTGTTTGTTTTGCACTCACCCAGGCTAGAGTGCAATGGCACAATCTCAGCTCACTGCAACTTCCACCTCCTGGGTTCAAGCAATTCTCCTGCCTCAGCCTCCCTCCCCCCAGTAGCTGGGATTACAGGCGCACACTACCACGTTTAGCTAATTTTTTCACTTTTAGTAGAGACAGGGTTTCACCATGTTGGCCAGGTCTCGAACTCCTGACCTCAGGTGATCCACCTGCCTTGGCCTTCCAAAGTGCTGGGATTACAGGCATGAGCCATGAGCCACTGTGCCCAGCCACTTCATAGCATTTTTGTGAGAAATAGAAATAAGTATAAAGCATTTTGCAAAGTGCCTAGTTATGTAGAAGGTACATACTTCTACATGTACATGTGGTTATCATACGGGCCAGCACCCTCATTTGGATGAGGAAACTGGTTCAGAGAAATGAAGTAGTCAGCTTAAGGTCACAGACCTTGTGAGTAGCACAGGCAGGCCCAGAATCTAGATTTCTTGACTTTCAGTCCAGTTTCCTTTCTACCACACTACAATACAGGCTTCTCTCATTTATTCTTTAGTTTAAAAAGAAAAAAAGCAAAAACATGCTGCTGTCACCACCCCCACCCCACAATGTGCACGCACCCTCATCCTTCTTTGTCTTTCTTTGTGTTTAGGGAGATAATTGGGATGGGAACCCCACAGAGGTACAAGATAGGAAGAAATGCTCAGTTGGGGAGATTTAATTGACTAGCTTATCAGAAGGCCTTGCTGGCAGTAAAGCAGTCATCTTGGATCCATCTCTGGCATTAAGCAGTGAGGAATGTACTTTGAGCTCCTCCAATCTCCTCCTCCTCTTTTCCTGCTGTGCTCACAGCCTCTGGTTGGCTGTGACTTCCAGATGGATGAGGCTGATTTGTGCCGGTATCCTATTGGCCAACTCTGTTTCCTCCTAACCAGGAGCTGCTGAGAGAGGAAAATAGCTGGTTGGCCTTTGTTTGTTTGTTTGTTTGTTTGTTTTTCCTGCATTCTGCAGAGAGAAGAAGGGAGGAGGATGTGAAATTGGAAACTCCAAGGCTGAGAATCTTGCCTCAGCAAAAATATGCAAGTGTCTTTGGGAATCATTGGCTCCCATATTGCTAAATTCTGTACAGAGATTGTCCTGGATGGATGAAGTTGACAACACGTACCAACTCTCCTTTTAGAGCTAACTTCAGGGGACTGTGTGTCCTGTGCTAACTATCACAGCTGCTGTCTTCACTGTGGTACCTCGAGCTTTGGACCGTTATCTGCTTTTCTTGCCCTATTTTATCTTTTACTACTTCCATTCCCAATGGGCCTTATTTTCTGTGAAGAGACAGTGAATAGTGATGTTAGCCAAGTGCTGCTAATGAGTTTGATTGCTCATGGTATCCTTCCCAGGTGACATAATGCCTTAACTTAGGTAAGAGTAGCACATCTGTCTTCAGAGGATTTTAAGGAAATGACTCTAGGCATGGGTAATTTGGCAACATGGTATCTGCAACAGGTAGCATTTGCTAGGCATACAATAACTCTTTCTGAGCACTGCTTTTTTGTATTAAGCACGGTGCTAGGTGCTTGGCTAAGACAAGAGCCCTCTCACAGAGAAGTTCACAATTTGGAAGAGAGTTGGGTATGTTTGAATAGTTATTACAATATACGGTATGCTCTAGAGTGGACCATCTATTTAAAGTACTATGTAAGATCAACGGAGTGGATCCATAAGACATGCCAGAGAGATTTGGGGGCCTTGGTCCAGGATTGTGGTATTGGGGCTGGGCTGTACTTTAGCTGTCCATAAACTCAGGGTCATATGGAAACCTGGTACAATGGTAGAGGCATTCCCTTCTTTTGAGAAGAGTTTATTAGAGCAGAAACCTTGATAGCATCATTGGGTCACACCTGGGGTTAGGGACGCTCTTCACATGCAGTCTGGTGTGGTAAAGTGGCAAGAACCCTAACTGGGAATAAGAAGACCTAAGTTCAAGTCCCAATTCTCTTACCTAGAGCTGGTTCATAATCCATAAGTTGATTACCTCCCATGTGCAAAGGGGGTATAAGAATTGGGCATATAGAACTTCTTTCCTGATCCCAAGAGCCCATAATGAAGTTTCAAGGCAAAGCTTACAGGGATTAAAAAGGAGGAAGAATTAAGTTATTTAGTAACTACTATTAAAACAACATAATGGGAGGAATTAGGATACTCATAATTACATCTCCCTCTCCTTAAAAAAATTGGAGCTAGAGTACTTAGCAAAGCCCTTGGTAAATATTAGTTGACTAAGGTTTGGCAATGAAAAACCATTTCTGAGGTCTTTGGTGAAATAGTGTTGTATCAGTTGACAAAATAAAACTCCCTTAGCTCTTTTTTTTTTTTTTTTTTTTTTGAGATGGAGTCTCACTGTGTTGCCTAGGCTGGAGTGCAGTGGCACAATCTTGGCTCATTGCAACCTCTGCCTCCTGGATTCAAGCAATTCTGCCTCAGCCTCCTGAGTAGCTGGGATTATAGGCACGTGCCATCATGCCCGGCTAATTTTTGTATTTTTAGTAGATGGGGTTTTACCATGTTGGTCAGGCTAGTCTCGAACTCCTGTGATCCACCCACCTCGGCCTTCCAAAGTGCTAGGATTATAGGCGTGAGCCATTACGCCCGGCCTAGCTCTTAAAATTATATACAGTGCTTTAAGATCCTTGGAGGGAGATATTGAACTAAATGCAGAATGCCATCATTAGTCTGATGCGTGCCATTGGGAAATTCTTGTCACCTTATGAGAAGTGAGCTGCCTGTAGCTTCAGTCCAGGCCACATGTTATAGAGAAAAGTGCCCTGGATTGTGAGTCAGAAAGCCTTGGTTCTACTCTCACCTCTGCTACTTACCAACAGGGTAAGTTTGAGGGAGTCAGCCTTTCAGTTGCCTCATTTGTAAGGAGAAAGTAATATGCACTGTGTTGATATACAGAACAGGAAATTTCCAAAGCAAAGATTAAAGTAGAATGTGCTGTTACCCACAAAGACACCTTCTTCAGAGGCATTAAGTCTCCTGCCTTCAGGTAGGTCCTAAAGTATCCCTGCTTTGCAGATGAAGTAACTGAGGCCTGCAAAGGTTATGTTTTGAACTGATCTTGTCTTTGTTTCAGGGAATGATCTTTACTCAAATGTCCCCTTCTCTGTGACCACTCTATTTAAACTGGCCCTATCTCTCCCTCTATACAAACCCCTGTGCCCCTTCCCTGCTTTATTTTTCTTTGTGGCATTTTCACCATCCAGTATACTACATATACTTACAGATGGCTTATCTACTGAACATTGCCTTATGGTACAATTTCTGCTGGCATTTCAGGAGCAGAGGAATGTAGTGACTTAGTGAGCCCTGGACATTTCACATCTTGGGTCTTGTCTTCTGGTTAAAAAGGGATCCTGCCAAGTGAAAGGATCTTGATAATCTGTTTAAGTGGGTTCAGCTTCTAGGTCAAGTGTAAAACTGATAGTAAATAATATTCAGAAGAAGAAATCTGGGAAATAGGACTATTGTGTTCCTTTGCTCTTGAGCTTGGTCACAGGCATTGTCCTGTTGGGGATGGCCAAGAGGGTTCAGAGGGCTCAGGTTCCCTAGAGTGAATTCCCTGTAGATTGGTGCAGTTGCTAATTAGGTTACCATGTTAAAAATTTAGATTTATGATGGCTCATGCCTGTAATCCCAGCACTTTGGGAGGCCGAGGCAGGTGGATCACTTGAGGTCAGGAGTTCAAGATCAGCCTGGCCAACATAGTGAAACCCCATCTCTACTAAAAATGCAAAAAATTAGCTGGGCATGGTGATGCACACCTGTAGTCCCAGCTACTCAGGAGGCTGAGGCAGGAGAATCGCTCAAAACTGGGAGGTTGAGGTTGCAGTGAGCTCAGATCATACCACTGCACTCCAGCCTGGGCAACAGAGCAAGACTCCATCTCAAAAAAAAAAAAAAAAAAACCTCAGATTTATGCAAAATATAATGATTAGTGAAAAAAGTATTACTTACAAAAAGATTTGGGACATTTATGTGCCTTAGATGACAAAACCCTGGACTAAGACTTAGCAGCTCTGGGCTGGGCACAGTAACTCACACCTGTAATCCCAGCACTTTGGGAGGCTGAGGTGGGTGGATTGCTTGAGACTAGGAGTTTGAGACCAGCCTGGGCAATATGGCAAAACTCTGTCTCTACAAAAAATACAAAAATTAGCTAGGTATGTAGTGCAAGCCTATAGTTCTAGCTACTCAGGAAGCTGAGGTGGGAGGATCACCTGAGCCTGGGAGATTGAGGCTGCAGTACTACTTGGGAGGCTGAGGCAGGAGAATAGCTTGAACCTGGGAGGCGGGCGTTGCAGCGAGCTTAGATTGTGCCACTGTACTCCAGCCTGGGCCACAGAGCAAGACTTATAAAAATAAAAGTTTTTAAAGTTTATATAGGAAAGAAGGAAATAAATATGTATTAGCATTTATTGGGTGACTCCTAAATGCCAACCACAGGATAAGGGGCTTTCATTAGGAAAAGTAGCTCATTTAATCTTTAAAATCACTGGGCTATTTTACAGTTGTCTTACAGATGAGGAAACTGAGGCTTTTGGGGATTTTTCCTGAGGAGTAAAAAATTCTTCCAGGGTTCTAGATTTATTACATGAGCTCCTTTCTCGGATGTGGATCTTGGTCCTCAGGATGCTGCCTAGCTGCCCCCTTGGAGCACTGCTGTTGTCCTGGCATGCTTCTTTGCTGAGGTTCAGCATGAGTATATAAATAGTTTTTCTTATTCAGTGGTGTTAAAGTGGGACTCATCAAACAAAACAGTCCTAAGCAGTGTTCCATAGCAATAGCCTGGATGGGGCAGATTAGCATGGCCACAAGATCTTTCACTTTGCCCAAACCCAGTGGGCCTCACCATTTGACCTATTGAAGTTTTCTTCTTAAAACTCTTCTTCCTTGGTTTCTGTGATGTACACTCCCATTGATCTTTGTATCTCTCTATTCCTTCTTGGTCTCTTTGGCTCCAGAGCCTTCTCTCACTCCTTAGACATCTTAAGAGTATGTCCTCTTCTCTGCCTCTCACTCAGCATTTTCTCACTGGGTGATGTCATTCACTCCCATGGTTTCAACTACATCAATTTCCTAATAATTCCTAAGTCTCTTATCTTAAGCTTCTAACTCCTGTATTCATTACTTGATGGGACTTTCACCTGGATGATCTAAACAAACTTTAGTTTAACATTTCTTTTTGTATTTCAATAGTTTTTGGGAAACAGTGTTTGGTTACATGAATAAGTTCTTTAGTGGTGATTTCTGAGATTTTGGTGCACCCATCACCTGAGCAGTATACACTGCAACCAATATCTAGTCTTTTTTTTTTTTTTTTTCTCCCAGATCCCTGTTCTTTACCAATATGTAGTCTTTTATCACTCACCCCCCACAACCCTTCCCCTCAAGTCCCCAAGGCCTATTCTGTCATTCTTAAATCTTTGATTCCTCATAGTTTAGCTCCCACTTATAAGTGAGAATATATGATGTTTAGTTTTCCATTCCTGAGTTACTTCACTTAGAATAATGTTCTCCAACTCCATCCAGGTTGCTGCAAATGCCATTATTTGGTTCCTTTTTATGGCTGAGTAGTATTCCACGGTATATATACACCACATTTTCTTTGTCCACTTGTTGATTGATGGCCATTTCGACTGGTTCTGTATTTTTGCAACTGTGAATTGTGCTGCTATAAACACGTGTGTGCAAGTGTCTTTTTCATATAATTACTTCTTTTCCTTTGGGTAGATACTCAGTAGTGGGATTGCTGGATTAAATGGTAGATCTACTTTTAATTCTTTAAGGAATCTCCATACTGTTTCCCATAGTGGTTGTACTAGTTCACATTCCCACTAGCAGCGTAACAGTGTTCCCTTTTCACCGTATCCATGCCAACATCTATTATGTTTTGATTTTTTAATTATGGCCATTGTTGCAGGAGTGAGATGGTGTCACATTGTGGTTTTGATTTGCAGTTCCCTGATAATTAGTGATGTTGAACATTTTTTCATATGTTGGGCAATTTGTATATCTTCTTTTGGGCATTATCCATTCATGTTTTTAGCCCATTTTTTAATGGAATTATTTGTTTTTTTCTTGCTGATTTGCTTGAGTTCCTTGTAGAATCTGGATATTAGTTCTTTGTTGGATGCATAGTTTGCAAAAATTTTCTCTGACTCTGTAGGTTGTCTGTTTGCTGATTATTTATTTTGCTGTGTAGAACCTTTTTAGTTTAAGTCTCATCTATTTGTTTTTGCTTTTGGGTTCTTGGTCATGAACTCTTTGTCTAAGCCAATGTTTGGTAGTGTTTCTGATGTTATCTTCTAAAATTTGTATGGTTTTAGGTCTTAGATTTAGGTCTTTGATCCATCTTGAGTTGATTTTTGTATAAGGTGATTTTTGTATAAGGTGAATTTGCCTTGCCAATTGTCTCAGCACCATTTGTTGAAAAGGGTGTCTTTCCCCCACTTTATGCTTTTGTTTGCTTTATTGAATATCAGTTGGCTCTAAGTATTTGGCTTTATTTCTGGGTTCTCTATTCTGTTCCATTGGTCCGTGTGTCTACTTTATACCAGTAATAGGCTGTTTTTGTGACTATAGCCTTGTACAGTTTGAAGTGGGGAAATGTGATGCCTCTAGATTTGTTCTTTTTGCTTAGTCTTGCTTTGGCTATGAGGAGTCTTTTGTGGTTCCATATGAGTTTTAGGATTGTTTTTTCTAGTTCTGTAAAGAATGATGATGGTATTTTGTTGTTGTTGTTGTTTCTTTCTTTCTTTTTGAGACGGAGTCTTGCTCTGTTGCCCAGGCTGGAGTGCAATGGTGCGATCTCTGCTCACTGCAACCTCTGCCTCCCGGGTTCAAGTGATTCTTTTGCCTCAGTCTCCCAAGTAGCTGGGATTACAGGTGCCCGCCACACCCAACTAATTTTGTATTAGTAGAGACAGGGTTTCACCATGTTGGTCAGGCTGGTCTTGAATTTCTGACCTCAGGTGATCTGCCTACCTTGGCCTCCCAAAGTGCTGGGATTACAGGCGTAGGCCACCATACCCAGCCTTTTTTGTTTTTCTTTTTGTGATAGAATTTCACTCTGTTGCCCAGACTAGAGTACAGTGGCACGATCTCGGCTCACTGCAACCTCTGCCAACCAAGGTCCAGCAATTTTCATGCCTTAGCCTCTTGAGTAGCTGGGATTACAGATGTGTGCCGCCACACCTGGCTAATTTTTGTATTTTCTTTTTAGTAGAGATGGGGTTTCACCATATTGACCAGGCTGATCTGGAGCTCCCTGGCCTTAAGTGATCCATCCATCTTGGCCTCCCAAAGTGCTGGGATTACAAGTGTGAGCCACCGTGCCTGGCTGATGATGGTATTTTGATGGGAATTGCATTGAATTTTTAGATTGCTTTTGGCAATATGGTCATTTTCACAATATTGATTCTACTCATCCATGAGCATGGGATGTGTTTCCATTTGTGTCACCTATGATTTCTTTCAGCAATGTTTTGTAGTTTTCCTTGGAGAGGTCTTTCAACTCCTTGATTTAGGTATATTCCTAAGTATTTTATTTTTTTCAGCTATTATAAAGGGGGCTGAGTTCTTGATTTGATTTTTAGCTTGGTTGCTGTTGGTGTATAGCAGTACTACTGATTTGTGTACATTGATTTTGTATCCTGAAACTTTACTGAATTCATTTATCAGATATAGGAGCTTTTTGGATAAGTCTTTGGGGTTTTCTAGGTATATAGTCAAATCATCAGATCATCAGTGAACAGTGACAGTTTGACTTCCTCTTTACTGATTTGGATGCCATTTATTACTTTCTTTTGTCTGATTGCTGTGGCTTGCTTTCTTTGTTTTCTTTTCTTTTTTTTTCTTTTTTTTTTTTTCAATTTTTGGTAGAGATGATGTCTCACCATGTTGCCCACACTAGTCTCAAACTCCTGGCCTCAAGCAGTCTTCTAGCCTCAGCCTCCCAATGTGTTGGTATTACAGGTGTGAGCCGTTGTGCCCAGCCTTAGCTTAACATTTCTAAAGCCACTATGTCTTTTCTCTACCACATTTGCTTCCTTTTTTTCTTAAACTTTTTTTTTTTTAGGGAAATTTTTGGTTTACAGAAAAACTGACTGAAAAGTACAGAGTTCCCATGTCCCTTGTAACCCCTATGTCCACACATGCACAACCTCCCCCATTATCAACACCCCGCACCTCAGTGGTATATTTGGGGTTTTTGGTGTTGTTTTTTGTTTTTTTGTTTTGTTTTGAGGAGCTCAAGCAATCCTCCCACCTCAGCCTCCCAAAGTACCGGGATTACAGGTGTGAGCCACCATGCCCAGCCTCACAGTGGTATATTTGTTACAGTTGACAAACCTATATTAACCTATCATCACCTAAAGTCCATAGTTTATAGTAGGATTTGCCCTTGGTGTTGTACATTCTGTGGGTTTTGTCAAATGTAGACTGACATGTATTCACTATTACAGTATCTTACAGAGTAGTTTCACTGACTTAAAAGTCCTCCATGCTCTTTCTCTCCATCCCTTTTATCTCCTGACCCCTAGCAACCACTGATCTTTTTACTATCTCCATAATTCTGCCTTTTCCAGAATGTCATTTGGTTGGAATCCTATAGTATGTGTAGCCTTTTCAGAATGGCATTTTTCACTTAATGATATCCATTTAAATTTTCTCCATGTCTTTTTATGGCTTGAAACCTCATTTATTTTTAGCGCTAAATACTATTCCATGTACCACAGTTTGTTTATCTAGTCACTCACTGAAGTATATCTTGGTTGCTTCCAAGTTTTGGCAATTGTGAATAAATCTTCTATAAATATTTATTTTCAATTTTTTTGTGTGTATAAGTTTTTAACTTTTTTGGGTAAGTACCAAGGAGCATAGTTGCTGGACCGTATGGTAAAAGTGTGTTTTTTTTTTTTTTGTTTTGTTTTTTTGAGATGGAGTCTAGCTCTGTCACCCAGGCTGGAGTGCAGTGGCTCGATCTCAGCACACTGCAACCTCCACCTCCTGGGTTCAAGCAGTTCTCTGCCTCAGCCTCCCGAGTAGCTAGGATTACAGGCGCCTGCCACCATGCCCAGCTAATTTTTGTATTTTTAGTAGAGACAGGGTTTCACTATCTTGGCCAGGCTGGTCTTCAACACCTGACCTCGTCATTTGCCCGCCTCGGCCTCCCAAAGTGCTGGGATTACAGGCGTGAGCCACCGTGCCTGGCCAGTATGTTCATTTTTTTAAGAAACTGCTGAACTGTCTTCCAAAGTGGCTCTATCACTTTTCATTCCCCTCAGCACTGAATAAGTATACCTGTTACTCTACATCCTTAATAGCAGTTGATGTTGTATTTTGTTTTTAGCCATTCTAATGATGTGTAATTGTATCTCATTGTTATTTTTATTTCCAATTCTCTAATGACATATGATGTTGAACATCTTTTTATATACTTACTTGCCATGTATGTATTTTTTTTTTTTTTGAGATGGAGTTTTGCTCTTGTTGCCCAGGCTGGATGGAGTGCAATGGCACGATCTCGGGTCACTGCACCTCCGCCTCCCGGATTCAAGCTATTCTCCTGCCTCAGCCTCCCAAGTAGCTGGGATTATAGGCGCCTGCCACCATGCCCAGCTATTTTTTTGTATTTCTAGTAGAGACAAGGTTTCACCATTTTGGCCAGGCTGGTCTCAAGCTCCTGACCTCAGGTGATCCGTCTGCCTCGGCCTCCCAAAGTGCTGGGATTACAGGTGTGAGCCACCGTGCCCGGCCTGCCATCTGTGTATCTTATTTGGTAAGATATCTGTTTATATCTTTGGCCTGTTTTTAAATTGGGTTGTTTTTATATTGTTGAGTTTTAAGTGTTCGTTGTATATTTTGGATAGTAGATTTTTATCAGATGTGTCATTTGCACATATTCTCTCCCAGTCTGTTCCTTGTGTTCTCATTCTCTTGATACACACACACACACACACACACACACACACACACACTCACACTGTTTTTGGCAGAGCAGAAATTTTTTATTAAAATTTTTTTAAAATTTCAATGGGTTTTTGAGAAACAGGTGGTGTTTGGTTACATGAATAAGTTCTTTAGTGGTGATTTCTGAGATTTTGGTGTACCCATCACCTGAGCAGTGTACACTGCAACCAACCAATGTGTAGTCTTTTATCCCTCACTCCCCTCCTACCCTTTTTCCTGAGTCCCCAAGGTCTATTATGTCATTCTTATACCTTTTCATCATCATAGCTTAGTTCCCAGCAGTTACTTCTTTTAGTCACTTTCCAGTTGGTGGTTCCACTGTCTTCCTGATCACCCAAGCTCATAATCTGAGCATCATTCTGGATTTTTTCCTCCACTCGTCCCTATACACCATCAGTTAAGGAAAGCTAATATTACTTCCTATTACCTATTACCCCTGTTTTTGTTTAGTTTCTAATTACCTCTAACCTGAACCGCCCACAACCTCCTCTTACCCTGCCTCTGGTATTATTCCTATTCAAATCTGTTCTCCAATTAGCCACCAGAGTAATCTATCTGAAGCATAAATCTTACCAGTACTCCCCTGCTTAAAATCCTTCCATTTTTCTTAGTAGCCTTCAGAATAACATTTAAATTTCTTAATGTAGCATACACAGAAAGCCCTTTCTGAGCGGTCTTCTGCATATCTTTGCTTTATACTTTTTTTTTTTAAAGAGACAAGATCTCACTCTGTTGCTCAGGCGGGAGTGCAGCGGTGCAGTCATAGCTCACTGCAGCCTCAGAAATCCTAAGCCCAGGCAATCCTTATGCCTCAGCCTCTTGAGCCAGGACTATGGGTGCATATCACCACGCCTGGCTTATTTTTTATTTTTATTTTTTGTAAAGACAGGGTCTTACTATGTTGCGCAGGCTGGTCTTAAACTCATGGCCTCAAGCAGTCCTCCCACCTTGGCCTCCCAAAGTGCTGAGATTAACAGGCATGAGCCACAGTGCCTGGTCCTTCACCTTATACTTTCTGCTGCACAGCGGTAATCTACTTGTAGTTCCTTGTGCTCACTTTTGTGCTGTTGCAGGCCTAGCACAGTTCCTGGCATTGAATGAGTACTCATAGTTGTATGTTGATTGATAGTGAAATATATAATTGTGAGATTGCATGGACTAGAAATATTCCAGGTTCAGAGCTTCTAGAATAGGATACTCGGGAATCAGCTTACCTAGAGAGCTTAAGATTTCCTGAACTGAGGGGATATGTGGACCCTAATGACATAAAACTCGTTTCTGCTCTTGGTTCTATTGTGGGGGACTGATGTCCCAGCACTGTCCTGGAATTTGGGAGACTTAGACCTAGTGTTGGATCTGTCACTTGGAGCAACTAACTGGCCATCTGTGGGCCCAGAATCAGTGAATTTGCAATGTAGTTATAAGAGTAGGCTCTGCATTTACTTGAGAAAACTGTGAGGGGAGTAGGTTTAGGGGTAAAATCAAGAATTTAAGTTTTTGGAATAATTTCAAGAGATCTATTGTACAAAATGATGACTGTAGTTAATAACAATGTATTGTATTGAAAATAAAGGCTGGGTGCAGTGGCTCGAAGCCTGTAATTCAAGCATATTGGGAGGCCAAGGTGGGCAGATCACCTGAGATCAGGAGTTCGAGACCAGCCTGGCCAACATGGTGAAACCCTGTCTCTACTAAAAATACACAAAAACATTAGCCAGGCTTGGTGGTGGGCACCTGTAATCCCAGCTACTCAGAGGCCAAGGCAGGAGAATCGCTTGAACCTGGGAGGCAGAGGTTGCAGCAAGCCAAGATGGTGCCACTGCATTCCAGCCTGGGTGATAGAGCAAGACTCCATCTCAAAAAAGATATAATGTTCTTACCACAAAAAATGGTAAGTATGTGAAGTAATCCATATATTAATTAGCTCAATTGAGGTATTCCACAATGTATACGTATTTTAAAACATCATGTTGTACACAATAAATATATACAATTTTTATTTGTCAAATAAGTAAAATTTTTTAAAAAGAGTAGGCTCTGGAGCCCAGTCTGCCTGGTTAGAATCTCAGCTGTTCCTCTCACTAATTAATCTCTCCTTGCCTCAGTTAATAGGTGTAATAATAGACCCTATTTCACAGAGCTGTTAAATTAGATGAGTTAATATGGCACCTGATATAAAGGAAATGCTGAGTAAACATTGTTATTGTTATTGCTGAAGGAAATAAAGTTGGCCTTTGGAGACCAGGTGACGTGACCTTAACCTAATAGAGGCAGAGGGAACCCAGGGCTCCTCTACAACCCCTAGTCTTAGGGTCTGACCTAGCTGTATCATATCTGAGGGACCCAGTCTTCCCTATTCCCAAACAATACTTATTATAACAAATGCCTTGTAGGTGGGGAGAGTTATTAGAATGCATATTTCTGGGTCTTCCCTTTGCCCTATTGAATCGGAGTCTCTGGAATGTGGTCTGGGAATAAGCATTGTCAGCAAGCTTATCAGGTTATTCTTATGCTTACTCAAGTTGGAAAACCATGGCTCTAGAAGTTTGTATTTTAGTCTGGGATAGCCCAGAGTAGGGGACTGAAGTTTGTGGAAGAGGAATAAGCAACCCCATTGAGTGCAAGTTGGGAAGGTGCTTAGAGTTCCAGAAAACATCCCACTGAAACATCCAGGTTCTCCTGATTGGCATATTCTCAGTGAGCAAAAAGCAGGTGGAGGACAGGGAGCTTGCCACCCAGTTATCCAGGGAAATGCATACCAGGCACAGGGGCCAGCTAGTGCAGCGACCCTAGGTGCAGACCATATCTCAGTTGAAAGGTTGGAGTAGGCTGGTTTGGGTTGCAGGGGCGATGTAGAAGTGGTGGATGTGAGGACTTTTCATCTTCCTCAAGGTTTCCTGGCCTCTGGTTTTCCTTCTGCATAGCCTCTTCGTCCCTAAGAGCCACCACTGAGTAGTCTCTCTGGCTTCTTTGCTGCTAGTGGTGGGAGGCTTGGAGAGTGGTTGTCAGGCAGAATGATGGTTCCAGAAGAAAATATACGGTTTATCAAATACTGAATTTTGTAGCTCGCCTCTACCACCACTGTTGCAGGGATCCGGCCAGGCTTGGCAGTGTTGTTTGATAATATAATAATCATTTATATCGCGGCTCTGGAGTACCTCTGCTACTGACAGCCACTTAGTGTCTGGGTGTTGGAGATGGAAAACAGGCTCTAGAAGGGAAAGTGAACCGGGTTGGAATCTACAACCCTGGCAAGCTGAACATTGACCTTTCTCACTAACCACGAGGGGATAATTTAGCAAAGATATCACTCAGTGATAAAAGCAGCCCTGAAATGCTTTCTTTAAAAAATGTGTCCTCTGAGAAGTTTAGGTTATGCCTCTATACTTTGAGTAGGTGAGTGACTTCACTGTGTCCCCCTTTATCCTATGGTTTCTCAGCTAGAGGAGTAGTCAGCAGGTGGACAGTGAGTCACACTCTATAATGCTCTGTCAGCCCAGTGCCATAGGGCTGTCAGGAGCCTGGGACTTCTACAGGAGGCTATAGAGAGGGAAGGAGGAGATGGGGTCATATGGCACATTCATAGACTTTTAGAGTTTGGAGGGACCTTATCACCTGGAAATATGAATGTAGATCTCTTTGGCAAATCAAAATTGTATTTTAAAGCTGTTCCGTCTTTGAAATGGTATGGTGAGTTTTCTTGTAAAGAGTCATCACTCTTGTTAAGTTGTTGGGGGGTTGGATACTGGGAGCATGGGTATGAAGTAGGGTGGTCCCATAGTAGGACCCAGAAAGTGAAGAAAAATTGGTAATATTCTTCAGCCTTTAAAATGAGCTGGTCTCTGCTTATTATCATTGTTCTTCAGCTCTTCAAAGGGCCATGCAAAGGAAGGTGGGCTCATTGTGGCAGAGGGAGGCCAGTCATCATGAGGGTAGATGTCCTGAAGCTCAGGGAGCTGGAGAACCACCCTGGGTCACTTGACAAGCTTTCCCCAAAGTGGAACCTGCTTCTGTGGGAATCAAATTAAAAATTAAATTGAAGGGGAGTCATGTGTCCCTGCAGGTTTCAGACAGCCTATCCTCTTGAGGACTCTGATGGAGAGATTAAGTGACCTCAGGGACTCCACATGTCCAAGTGGGGACAGGAAAAGGGAAGGTTGCTAGGGATGCAGCAGGAGATGTCCCAGGAGACATTTGTAGTTTCCGGACCAGAATGGAATTGAGGAGGTGATAGGAATAGAAGCTTTGGGTTGATACCAATGGTCTATAGTGAAGAATGTTTTAGAAGAGAGGGCAGAGATGGCTTAGAACTGAAGTTCTGAATCCAAAATATCAGGAACATTTAGGGGAGATTTTGGAAAACACAAACTCCTGCCCCCATCCCCTTCCCCTACAGGGATATAGAACTGTATTTTGTTCATGGACTATTAGGATCTGCCGACCTGGGTGGGGCCAGCTTATCCATCTGCCAGCTTCCTGGTCAGAAACAGCCCTGAGTACTTGATAGGGCTTTCCCCAAAGCAGAATACTGTTTCTGTGGGAATAAAATTTAAAGTTTAAATGTAAAAGTTAGCTGGACATGTTGTTACATGCCTGTAGTCTTAGCTACTTGAGGGGTTGAGGTGGGTAGATTGCTTGAGCCCAAGAGTTGGAGGTTGCAGTGAGCTATGATTGGGCCACTGCACTCCAGCCTGAGTGACAGAGCAAGAGCCTACCTCAAAAAAATAAATAATTAAATACAAATAAAAAAAAGTAAGACCTCTATGGCTAAATAAGTTTGAGAATTAGTGGGTAAAACATGGTCAACCATTTGGGTTTTTTAACCAGCTCCTCAGAGTCTTTAATATACCAGCATACATTTGAATCTCTTAAAAGAGGCAGTATGCAGTATTTCTCAAACTAATTTGATTGAGGGTCCTTTTTTTCTTGAGGAGCATTTCATCAGATTAATATTTCATAGAGCATACCCAGGAAGAAGTTTCACTATACTGGTATCTCTCTCTTTTAAAAAAATAACAACTCAAAGTTAGATAGCCCTTACCCATGTATTCCTAAATTCTTGGCCCTTGAAGTAAGTAAGAGTATGCACTTTTCCTACTCTGGAACTCCAAAGGCAGACAGTGTTATGTCGTGGTCTTCCTAAGGCAGCCTTGAAGGCAGTGCCAGCAATTCTCTGCTATTTATAATTCCCACTGAATTCATACCCCTCACAGTTTCCTATATTGATCTCTCACGTCTCTCTGCAGCAGATGTTCCTAGAATACTCCTTCCCCTTGATAGAGAAGTAGACAAGGGCAAGTCAACAGGGGCCACTCTGAGCCTAGAACCTTCTCTTGGTGACCTGGTCTGAGGGTCAGTGTGGCTGGATTGACAAATAGCTGTTGACTCCCTGGTTTGGGGTTGGTTTTCTATAGGAGAAGCAACTGTCGGGAGTCTGCTGCCTGAGGAATATACTTTTCTACGCTAGGCTTGGACTCTGAACTCTGGGCTGGGGTGGGGAAATGGGCTTGAAGACAAGGAACTGGCTAGGTCTTAATCTGGGTAAGAAGGCTGGGTGACGATCACTTGGATGGCAGTTTTACATCCCATTTTCCATGCCTGTTCTCCACCTCTCCCTGCTCTGACCTGTCCGTCCCCACTCAGCTCTCTTCCTCCTCCATCCTTCGTTTGGGTTCTCTCTTCCTTCCTCTCTGTTCTTCTAAGAAAATTGGCTTGCCTTCCTCCTCCCCCATCCCAATCTCTACTTCTCTTCACATCTCCTCTGCACCCCTAGCCTGGCAGCCTGCCCTGTAGGAATGTTAATTAGCATCCACGATTTAATTAATTCAGTAGCTAATTAATGATTGGGGACTGGGGGCTGGTGAGCTGGGGTGCAGGGGATTGGGGGCTGGAGGTGACAGGGAGAAATAGCGGAGGCTGCAGAAGGCATCGCAGATGGCTGTGCGGTGGTTGGCACAGTGCCCACCGCCATGGATGCAAACACACTTGCGCGCACGCACACGTATACACACACACACACAAAAAGGAAAGGGTGATCGAGGAATCAAATCAAAAGCAGGCAGAGAAGGGCAGAGGGGCCCTGGGAACTGGGGCTGTGGGGCTGGGGGTGGGGAAGGCTCTAGATCTATTTGAATCTGCTCCGGAAGTAGAAGAGGAGAAAAAAAAGAACCACAGGCGCAGAGAGAAGAGAGCTCTCCCGATACCCCACCCCACCCCCACCCCACCCCAGCCACCCCTCCTCCCTGGCATGGGATTCATGGGCACCAGCTGAGGACGGGGTCCCCTCCCTCTGCCTGCCATAAATATTGGTACTGAGGACCCAGACTCAGAAGGATAGGACATTCCCAAAGAAAAGAGTTTTTCTTTTAAGTTGCTTTAAAATATATATATGTGTGTGTGTGTGTATATATATATATATATATATATATATATATATATGCATATATGCATGTATATATATAAAAATATATTTTTTAAACTGCATCCGTTCTGGTGTGAGGGCGAAGGCGAGTGAAAGAAGGTGACTGAGCCAGGAGGAGAGCGCAGATGGCTTGGTGGTGGTATGGTGTGGTGAGTTGTGGGGAGGAAAAGAGGGGGGTCTGGCAGAGGTTGGGGGTGGGCGGAATGAAGACCCTGTTTTCCTCTTTTCTTTTTGCTGTGGATGAAGGAGAGAGAGAAAAAGAGAGAAAGTGGGTGGGGAGAGAAGCGAGACAGATGGCAGAGTGGAGAGGCGGCAGCCAGTGCCGGCACTGCCCAGCCTGGGCGGACCCAGCTCCCTCCGCTTGCCAGCTCTCCAAATGCCACCCTTCCCCCATCCTCCCCTCTCCCCATCCCCCCAGCTTGGCACTGATCTCGGGGAGAGAGAGGGAGGGAGGCTGGGCAAAGAGCATCTGTTCCCTCCATTCTCCCAGCTCCATCGGCTGCCAACCTAGGGCCATCGTCTGCCTCCATCACCCCTCCGCCTGCCCGCCTACCCACCCAGTCCCAAATGGGTGCTGGATCAGGTGCTGAATCCGGCTGCCTCCTCGGGTACCAGTCACTGTGCATTGCTGTGTGTCTGCCACCGCTGCCTGGCACTCATGGGGCCGTGTGTGTATGTGTGTGTGCGCGCATGTACGTGTACGCAAGAGCGCGTGCTGTATGTGAGCCTCCTGGGCATGGGTGGGGGTTGGCATTGCGGTTGCCAATCTAATGTCCAACCAGAAGGACATTGGGATGGAGTGGAAGAAGGAGGGGAGAGGCTTGGGGCCTGGGAGGGGAGAAGAGGTTGCATGAGTTGCTTCATGCTGCCTGCTTACTGGCATTGGCATTGCAGCTGCCACCCTTGTGCCCACGGAGATGGGAGGAGGCGAGTGGAGAGGGCAGTAACAGGAGTCCTGTGCTCTGATAGGAAGGCTCCCTACATGGGAGCTGTTGGCATCACATCTGTCAGGCTGGTGCCCAGAACTGGGGCAGTGGGGACTGGGGGATCCAGGAAGCAGCGAGGAGCAGCAGGACTGTGTTTCTGACGTTGCTGTCCCTCTAGAAGCTCAGCTCTGAAAAATGGTTGGAGTATGAGGTGATTAGTGCTCTTCCAGCTTGGGGAAGTAAAGTGGAGAGAGTAGCCAGGGAAGTGCCAATAAACAGTCTACGAGCTGGGGAGGAGGGAGCGTGCCACCGCTACCCAGGGAGAACTTGTTGGGGCTGGCAACCTGGCCCTTTGTCAGAGCATTGAAGGAGACAGCAAGGACCAGATGTGAGGTGGGTGGGTGCTGGCACTGCCCATGGCACCTGGCACAGGCTATGGCATTGTGTGGAACAGGGGAGTGTAACAGTGCCTCTTGCCAATCTGGTTGAGAGGGCTATTGTGCCAGGAGTGAGAAGGAAGGAGGTGAAACATTTCAGGAGGAGGGGTGTTTGGGAGACCAGACTTTTTTTCTGCCAGGACCTCCTTCCCCTTCCTTCTTAGGCATGGGGAGTGGAGCGACAGACGGAGGGTGTCGTGAGGACACAAAGGAGGAAGCACACCATTGCCAAGACCCCGAGGAAGGATGGAGAGTGCTGGCAGTCCTGCCTGGCCCCCAGCCAGTTCCCTGCTGAAGATGGCCAAATCCCCTTGCCTGGTCTGTATATGCCACTTTTGCTGGGGTGGAAGGAGGGAAGGGCTGGCTTGCTGAGCTGGGCTCTAGAATGGGAAGGGTACCTTTCTGCAGATCCCATGTGGACTCTCCAATTGGAACAAGTGAGATGTCTGATTTTCCTCTTCGGTACCTTCCTCTCTTCTCCCCTCCCTTCACCTCACCCCCCTTTCATCTCTCGTCACCACCTGGGTCCTACTGCTTGGCACCCAACCAACTGGATGCCGCCACGTTTGGCAGTGCTGCACTGGCACGTGAACAGTGTCTCAGATCCTGGCACTGCGGCAAACCCAAAGCCACCAAACATGCTCACGACGCCACTTGGCGGCAGTCAGAGAGAGGGGGCTGTGCACATAGCAGTGCCAGGCATTGGGTGGAGCTCTGTGCAAGGAAGTGGCATGAGAGGATGCCCTTAACAGCTGGGCTGAGTCAGCACTCCCTGGTGAACCCCAGCTCTGCCTTCCTCCCAACTAGGTACCCACCTCCTTCCTACCCTTACTGCCCCCAAGAACGGGATTTAGATGGTACCATACTGAGTGTTTGAGCACCATGCAAAAGGAAACTGGGGCACAGAGGGACAGGCTATAGCACAGGCTGTAGACATATCTAGAGATCCAGGCCAGTGGACCATACATATCCTTGGACAGCAAGAACAGAAAAATGAACCCTAAGAGGGCAAAAGGAGGTGGAGAGAGGAACACCAGCTATGTTGTTAGCAAGATGGCACAAGAAGAGATTGGAAGGGAAGAAGTAGGAAGGAGTGACCCTCAGGTCTTGCTCTTGGTTGATGGAGTGGTTTGTACCTGCGTATTTCATTCTGCCTTGTGCCTTGTGATTTGGTGAGCTGTGGTTGAGATGAACTGATTCTTTCTCCCTTGTTAAAAGGTCCATATTCAATAATAGTCCTGGAAAGACAGCAAGGTGCTCTAGGCCTAGAGAGGTAGATAGGTGTTAGGAAGACAAAGGGACTTGTCCTTCCAGAAAGACTGTGCAAGGCACCCAGTTAGAGTTGGATAGATTTCCGTATCTTCGAAATCCACCCCAAGAAGGGAGACCGAGGATCAGCAATGATCTCTGGTAAAGGGGAAGGGCCCTAGGAGGAGAATCCCCAGCATCTGTGGTGATACAGACCAGCCCCCACAAAACTAGACCTTGGGTCCCCATCTGAAAGAATTTCCAGTAGGTTTGGCTTTCCCAGTAACTGGGCAGATCTTCAGAAGATCTGGAAGATTTGGCTGCGGGTGATGCGGAGGGGAGGCTGGGTGGCTCTGGGAGATAGGGCCTGCCCAGAGGGGAGTAAAGTCCATGCTGGGCTGAGCTGCTCAGGGCAGGGGGAGTTCTGATTTCAGCATCTCTGGAAGTATATGGCCACTTCAGAAGAAACAAGGCATTTTCCACAGCAGAGGAGAAAGCAGGGAGGCACTCAGTCAAAGTGGTGAGTGGACAATGTTTATATCTTTTCTCATGTTGAAGAACAGCCAACGTAAGCAGAAGACTACAGTCAGTTTCCATTATGTTGGGGCTGGGGGTGGGGATGATGTCAGAGTAATGAAGTCGAGGAATCTGAGGTTATGATAAGCCCTGGTGTGGTAGCCCCTGGGGTAGCAGGGTTGGTCCCTAGGGGCAGGAGAGATGGGGGCAGGTCACAGATGTACATGGTGCTGAGCTTTTTAGGCCAGTGCTCCTCAAACTTCAGAGGGTATAGAATCACTTTAGGAGTTTCTGATTCAGTTGGTCTAAGGTGTGGTCCAGGAATATGTACTTGACATAAGCATTCATGTTGCAAGTGGACACTTGAAACTTTGAGAAACACTGTTCTGAGAGATGGCAGTCACCTTGTAGGACGGTCGATACAATCAGGGTTTCCCTCGCCTTTTGCATCTGTCTTCCGCAAACTTACTCATGTCTTTATGCTGTCGTGTTTGGGATATGTGTGTTGTGGGGTGTGTGTATGTGCTTTGGGTGGGAGCAGTAGGAGGAAAAGGAGAGACTGTGAGGTTGAATCCAGCAAATGTAGCTTGTTAGAACAATGATCCTCATTGGCAGTAGTTACCACAGAAGAATCCTTTAGGGAATACTTTCAAAATTCACTCTTCTTTCCCCCCAAGATTCTGATGGCTGGCTGCCCATGGGTTTCTGAAACCTCATCGAGAATCACTAGGTTAGGAACATTGCCAAGAAATTATTCTCTGTGATCCAGTCATAATTGTGTAGATTTTGTGGCTAGTTACAAGATGGGTCCTGGAAGCAGGCCTGGGTCCTGGGTAATGGAAGTAGGGATCTGCAGAGTACAACTCAGCCTACTGCTGATACTCAGCAAGTGGCAGAGGATGCTGTTGTTTAAGCACTTGGTGAGGACATGTAGAAATGAGCACAGCATGGGTCATCCTTCATGTCCAATTGAGAAGACTTAGTACAGGGTTTGGTATCAGGGAGGGCTTGTAGGTGGGGCAGTACTGAGCCTCTGCTGATTACTAGTTGTGGTGTCTTAGCCGTTGTTTGTGTAAAAATGTGTGTGCAGTTGGATGGGATTTTGAGTCAATCCCAGGTGCTGCATCACCTTTCCCCCTCTTCTTGGACAGGTTCAGTTTGTTCTGGTTTACCTATACTCAACCTGCTTCTCCATTAGCTTCTGGCCAGACTTCTCTCCATGGCTGGGGAATTGGCCAGAAATACCATACTCAGACTACTGGCAGGGAATAATGACATTTACTCCTTGTCTGTGCTTTGTGTGAGGGCTGTCTGGGTCCCGTATATCAAGGAGCGTCATGGGTGGCCACACAATTGAGTCTCGCAATTTTATGTTCTTCCCGTAAAGTGTAGTTTCCCTCAAGAGGAATCGCCTTCATGATTACTTCCTATCTTTCCCCAGACTTGATGGGCCATGGTCTAAGTCTTCTGCAAGTGTCCTCTCTCAAATTCGCCTTCATCTGATCTTTTCAGAGTGTATCTGAGTTATAATCCTGTAGATCCTGAGGCTGGGTCTACAGACTTGTAGCAAGAGCATTCTCTGTATACAGGCATTTCGTCCAACTCAGTCTTCTAGAAATGACGCTCTCATGGCTGACAAGTTTCTGACCGGTTGCTTCTGAGAGAAATGGTCCCCCAATACCTGGCCGTTCCCAGCGGTTTACCCTGTGTTTCATGGTGATATCATATGAGTTTTCCCAAAAGTTTCCTCTTAATTTGCCTCCTATGTATCTCTTCCCTGATGTCCAGAATAATTTAAGGTCCTCTCCTCTCCCCACAGGGTTTTTGTTTGTTTGGTTGGCTTAGGTTTTTGGGTTTTTGTTTGTTTTTTTGTGACTGCGAGCAGCGTGCGTGTGCCCCCACTGCTTCCATCCCCTCCATTCCCTCTTGACTGCCAGCAATGGCTGGGTATGGGCCCAGCGCCCGTACATTTTCAGGGCTGGTTGATTCATCAGGTGAGTTGTTACATACTCCTTAGCAGATCCTCTCCCTGTAAGTTTATATTCAACATTTGATCACTCTTCCTCTGACTGGTTACTTTTTCCTCTCACTTTTCTCTGTGTATAAGCTTTTTCTACCTACTTTTGTGTGACGAAAATTAGCATGTGTTGGAGGGTTTTTCTGCTTATGGGAGTGTAGGTCATGGTCCTGGGGTATGTCCCTTGTACTTATACATACTCCTATGGGGCCCCGTCCTTGCTAGCACTGGTGTGTTTCCCTGTAGCCCCCTCTGCTGGGGTCTGCTGCTGTTTCTGAGCGTGTGTTTGCTTGTTTCACTGGTACAGTTATATACCTGGAGCTCTGTATTTCAGATTTACATATCTTTCCATGGATGAATGACTGTCTTAAAACACATCACTGTGTTGGAGATTTGGAGAATCAGTGATCTGGTCTATAAGCCCTGAAAGTGGCTTAAAGAAACTAAAGAATTTAAGCAGAAGGGTGCTATTATGCCTGGAATAAAAGGCTTGCTTAGTTCTTAAAGATGCTTCTGTAAGTATACTCCAGAGCTAGAGGTGGGGTAGGAATAGATTTCTTTTTGTGGTCCTGTTGCAAACTGTGTCCTGTTTGGCCATTAAGGCTTCAGATTTTCTCATATTCTTTTAGCTGTCTTTATTTTTGTTCCTAGTTGAGGATTGGACACCTTATGCCATCCTCACACAGACTCTGGTTTAGAGCAAAAATAGCCAGGATCTCTTTTACCCCCTGCGTCTCTGTCTGACCCTGGTCGTTAAGTAGGGTGGAGCTCAATTTGGGTGCCTCTTTAAGGACCTGTGTATGTTAGAAACCCTAGGGCTGGGGGTGGGGGAGGTACTGTAAATTGTGCCAAGTGGTTGAGTTAAGGCTCTTACTCCACAGGAGAAGTACCATGATTTAATTCTGGTGACTTGGTATTCGCCTCTAGGATTCTGCAAAGGATTGTGCTGACTCAGCCTTCTGTCCACCAGAATGCCCACTAGCATTGCTCTCTGGAGCAGGAGTGCTGCTGCTGAGGACTTTCGGTCTGAGAAAGGGGCTGGGGAGGAATGCTTCCAGCCGCCGGGAACATGGAATAGTGCCCCCTCAGGACGCATGTTGATGATTTAAGTCAGCAGAGTCAGCCAGGCTCTTTTGCCCCCAAAATTCCAGCGTTCCTAAGTTTGGCAATACCACATGCAGTCCCAACAGTAGATAAAAGCTGACTCCGAGCAGTACAGTTGCTTAGAGTCAGCCCTTATCTACTGTTGGGACTGCATGTGGTATTGCCAGGCCAGGGTGTTGGATGTAAAAGATCATGTTGCGTGACAAGAGAAGCGGGGACTTCTGGTTACATTAGCTCTTGGTGAAAACACTCATAGTTGAAACTAAAGCCAACCTACCCTGGCTCTAAATCCCTAAGATGCAGGACACCACACCTGTAATCATTCCATGCCAGGTGTTTGTCGATGTTTTCTTTAAAACATTTCCTTTTTCTTGTTTTTGTTCTAATTGTTTTTGGTTTTCAACTTTTATACACAAGTCACATTCCCAGAAAGCACAAGTGAAAAAGCTTCTTTCTTTTCATATACATGCTGCTAAGAAAATAGTTTTATACACAGAATTTCAACAAGAGAGAGAAAAGGACAGGGAGGGAGCGGTACAAGAGAGGCGAGGAAAGAAATGTGGCAGAAAGCGCAAGACCGCAGTGGTCAGTTTCTCTCCTGTTGCCTACATTTGTAACTGGCATTTTTGGTATCAGAAATTGGGGTTCTAATTTGCTGTAGGTTAGAAAACTAACTCCACCCTACCCCTAATTTGCTAGAGTTGGAGTATTTTAGAAGTGAATAGGACAGAAAGTGAGACTCACGGAAAATATGGGGGCTACTGATTGAGCTGAACTTTTCACCTCCCTTGCATCCCATCTGCATATAAACCACTGCTTCAATATTAACATGTTCATAGAGTGTGATGTGACTGACAGCAGAAAATCTAGATTCCAGGGCCGGGCGAATTTGTATGAGAATATGAATTGGATAATGATAGAGCAACAGCCTGAAGGGAGGAGTGCATGGAAGAACACCTTGGAAGAGAAGTGGTCTTAGGGACAAGAGTAGCAGGAAAAACTGTCTGGAGGACATGGGAATTTTGCAGACTTTTCTTTGCTAAAAGAAAGCATGGACTTCTCTACCCCATGCTACTTCAGCTGGGCTTTAGGGTTGCCAAAATTACCACCTGATGGCTACAGAAACCATTTGCTTAGGGGTAGGGAACATTCTTCCGGGTTCTGTCGGTTCCCTTGGTGATATCACCCTATCAAAGATTGACCTGCGCTTCAGTCATCTCCTTGCCCACCCCATCCCCTCAATTTGTATCAGCTCTAGACCCCCGTGAGCCTCATGGACAGATCCCGACTCCCTTGGGAATGCCTCCCAACAGCTGCTGCTTAATGGAAGAGCTGGGCTGGGCTGGACTGGAGAGAGCCAGGAGCAAGGGCGGAGGACAAGTGGGAAGAAAAGGAGATTGAGGGGAAGGGAACAAGGGACCCAGCAAAGGTGGGCCTCTAGGGAGGGCAGCAGGATTAGGGATTTGTGAAAAAAGTAAATGCGAGGAAAAGGTAGGAGATGAAAGAGCAGCAGATCTCAGATTCAGAAATTAAATATCCCACTCACCCCTTTCTTCCTGGGACTGCCAAGATACTTTTGGTGACACTGACTTTTCTAACTCATAGCTGGAAATGAAGGGCTATTACCTATCCTAATAAATACTCAATTCAGGGAACTGGGACATGTCTCTCCCCCAGAGTTCAGGTTCTTCTCCCTATATTGCCAGCTCCAACCTCTGAGACTGCATAGTCAGGGGAAGGTTGCACTGACTTCAGTCCTTTGAGGACCACCAGACCCACAGCAAGGAGCTAAAACTGTTTGATCTTCCAAAGATGAGGTGGTTTAAAGAAACCCTTAAACTGGGGAGTGGGGGGTGGGGCAGGGAGTAGGGAGTGACACAAATAGGAAAAAACCACTTGTTTGATGGGAGAGTTTTTTTTTTTTTTTTCTGTATTTTCCAAGTTTATCTTTAGTTCATTCCTCTGGTCTCTCCATTTCTCTCTTCTGTGCCCATGTGCGCACGCACTCTCACTCTCATTTTTTTGGTTGTGTTTCAGTTTTTTTTTTTTTTTTTAAAGAACTTTGGATTTGCCGTTGGTGGGCAGTGCCTGTCCCTGGAGGCTGGACCCTCACATGGCAGGGCAAGGACAAGGGGCGGGCCCACGGCTGCTGAGAGTATCTCTGTTTAAAGCCTTTGAGAATAAGTTACTGCAGTTCCCAGGGTGCAGGGTAGGGGCTGGCAGAGGGGTTTCTGGCGGCGGCTTCCCCTAGAGTCCAGGCCGCAGGGGCTCCCCTGTCAGGCAAGGAGAGGGTTAGGAGGGAGAGGGTAGGGAGAGTGAACCGGAAGCACTTCTCCCTTGCCAGCCTCCAGTTTGGTTAGAGTTTTGTGGGCTCCCTGCCCATCCCAGGCTCCAACTTTGGGAGCCAACTGAGTATTTGGAAAGAGTTTGTGAGCGGTATGGTGCTCTAGACAAGGGGTTAGGAAGGAGAAGGGGGAGTGGCAAAGTTTGTTTTCCTTCCCCCTTCTTTGCCTTGGGCTTTCTTGTTTCTTCTTTTTCTTCTCTTTATCTTTTTCAAAATTTTTTGGTGTTTTCTCAGTGGAACGTCATGGGATAATGTGTGTGTGCATGTGTATGTGTGTATACGCATTTATGGGGTGCGGGGGGGCTGAGAATTCAGTGAGGAAAAGGAAGCTAGAACCAAGGATATATTTTGTGTGAATAATCATGGTGCCAAGATGGGTGTATGTGTCTGTGAAGACGGGCAAGGCCTACATTTGCAAGGAGCTGAGGGTGAGGATCACTGTGTGTGTGTGTCTGTGGGGACTTGGAGGAGGCAGGACTCTGCTGGAGGTGGGGTGTGTGGTGCCCACTGAGGGTGGGAACTGAATAGTTCCCATGAGGTGGGCGGGGCCGGGGGTGGGGTGGGGGATTTGAGCTCCCACCAAACACCCCTTGGGGTAAAAGAGGGAGCCCTGAGGCCCTCCCCTCTCCCCATCTTGGTTTATCTGTTTATAAAGCTAGAAGTGTAGAGGTAGTAGTAGTTTTTGGGCTGGAGTCCGTGTGAGGTAATCTTGCTTCCTCTTTGGCAAAAGCCACAGCAGCCGAGGCAGCAGTGGCGGCGTTGGTGACGGAGATGGGTGGGCCCCCTGGAGGCGGGGCTGCCTTGCGCCTATGGGCCGAGGAGCGCAGGTGGGAGGCCAGGGCTTCACGCCCACTCAGCAGCACCTCACATGCCAGGCAGTGGTAGGTGCAGATGGGCACCCGCAATGGGGGTGGCATGGAGCCCCCAGGGCCCCGCCCAAAGAAGCAGAAGGATCTCTGGTGGGCAGTAGCCGGGGCCTCCCCGTCAAATGCCATCTTGCACTGGCGGCACAGGTAGCGATGGGTTACATCCACGGTGGAGATGCCAGTGCTGCCTGTCAGCAGCTCATCAGCCTCACCAGCCTCCCCCTCCCCTGGAGCAGGCAGTTCAGGAGGCTTTGGAGGTGCTGTGGCTGTGGGCTCAGGGGGCTGGGGTGGTGGCTGGAGGAGGGCATTGGGGAGCAGCCCAATGAGGGTCTGAGGTATCACAGGGTTCATGGGAAATAGCCCCTTCTTCATGCCATAGAGCTGTTGGAAGTAGGCTCCTTGTAGCTGGGGGCCAAAGACAGCTGGCGGTACTGTACCCCCTGCAGGGGGCAATGGAAAGGGCAGGAACTGGCCCCCCAACAGGGCTGGGACAGTGGTCTTCAATGCTTTGAGGTTCTTGAGGGCATCATTGGAGGAGGTGGTGGGGGCTGCAACTGGCTTTTGCTCACCGGAGACCTTGTCCCCCAAGGGCTCAGTAAGAGGGCCCGGGACAGGGTCGGTGCCTGCTGTGGAGGTGTTGGTTTGCTCAGGCATGGTTCTCTGAGGTAAAGGGCGGCCTGGGCCAGCAGTCTGGACCACTGTGGTGGTAGGCAGGACCGAAGTGGCGAGGCCAAGGAGGCCTGAGGAGGCTGCCGGGCCTAGGAAGATGAAAGGAGGGATGAAGGGTTAGCCATCTCCTGTCCCATCATTCTTCCTGCTGTAGATCACCTCCAGACCACACAGCCATTCCCACCACTGGATTTCCATGCCCCTTCCCTCCCTTGTTTCCCCCAAGAGGCTGAAGCAAAGGAAGGCCACAGGAGATTGGACATGGGAAGAATCAGAAAGGAAAAGGAAGAGCATGTCATCAGAGGGGGATGTTCTCTCAAGTCCACCTTCTCCCAGCTTCCCCACTCACCTGAACTGAAAGGAGCTAAGTTGCCCAGCGAGGGCTGAGCCAGAGTTGGGCCAGACAAGAGGACCGGGGCCAGGCGAGGCAAGGTTGGGGCAGCCCCGAGGGGCATGGAAGCAGGTGTGGTGGCAGGTGGGGCCTTGGGAGCTGGGGGAGCCTCAGGTGCCGGGGCCAAGTCGTAGCACTTGCTTTCACTCTTCAGCTGGGCTCGGACTGCCTCCTTGAGCTTGGCCAGGTGCTGACGGGAAAAGAGATGGCCTCGGCAGGAGACATAGAAATCATACTTGACATCACAGTAGGGGCAGTCGGTGCGCTGGGCTGCCAAGGGGCCCTCACTGCTGCCCCCAGTGCTCCCAGTGGCTGCCCCCTGTAGTTTGGCCTTTTTTTCCTTGGCACGAGCGTTCTGGAACCAGACCTGGATGACTCTCTTGGGCAGCCCAATCTCCTCCCCCAGCACCTCACACTCCTGCATGGTGGGGGTGCGGTAAGCTTCATAGCAGGCTTTCATGATCTTCAGCTGCAGGCTGCTCATCTGGGTCCTGTAGCGCCGATGCCCCATTCCATCTGGAACCCCAGTCCCACCTCCAGGTCCCCCACTGGTCCCTCCAGCCCCAGGGGATTCTGGTTCAGCGAGGCTGGAAGCAGATGAATCACTCAGATCTCCTGCAGACAGACTGCAAGCCTCACTCTCTGGAGAAGCTTTAGGTGGGTCCTCTGGGCCCTCTTCCTCACTGGGTGGAGGGGGAGGTGGGAGAGGGAGAGGTGGTTCTGGTGTTGGGGTGGTGGCCTCTTTCCCAGGTGGTAGGAAAGGCAGGGGCCCAGAAGCAGAGGTGGTGGTGGGGTAGGGAAAAGCAGGTGCTTCCTTCTTTGGGGCCTCCCTCCCAGTGCCATCATCTACCTTGCCCAACAAGAGGTTGAACTTGGGCAAGGATGCAGGGGTGGCTGTGGCAGGGGGCTTGACTGCCGGACTAGGTACCCCCCCAGGGGTACTTCGAAACTGGCCTTTCCTCTCCCGGGCCCTGGTATTCTGGAACCAGACCTGTACCACTCGCTTTTTGAGCCCCACCTCCTCAGAGATGCAGTCGAGCATCTTGCGTGTTGGGTTGGAATCCTGCATGTACCAACGGTACAGGATCTCTAGCTGCTCAGGTAAGATGGTGGTGCGCAGGCGCTTGTCCCTGGGGGGCTCACCCTCCCCTCCTCCCCCTGCTTCACTGCCTGTGGGGGACAAGCTGCCATCCTCAAGCTTCCGTTTAAGAGGAGGCCCTGGCATTGGTGAGGTGGCTGCCACCAGGGGGCTTCTCTCCCCAAACACCAGCAAGGGCACATCTAGGAGTTGCGGGGGAGCACTGGGCTGCACAGATGGCAGGAAATGTAATCGGCGGTGACTGGTCAGGAGGTCCTGGCTGGAGAAAGAAATGGCACACTGGTCACAGGTGTGGGCTGGGGAAGGTGACGGAGTAGCCTTCTCTTCAGGGTCTTTGCCTCCTGCCTTTGTTGCCTCTGCTTGGCTCAGCTCCTCCCCATCTGCAGCCTCTGGTAATGGACCCTCAGGCCCTGCCGGGGGTTCAAGGCCCTGTTCCTCCTCTACTTCCTCCTCTTCCACCTCTTCCTCCTCTTCCCCTCTCTCTGCCTCTTCCTCCTCCTCTTCAGGGGTCTGGTCATCATAGCACTTCTTGAGGTGGCGCACCAACTCAAAAACACAGGAGAAAGTGGCATGACAACGCCTGCAGCCAGAGGCTCCCCCAGTGCCTCCTCCGGTTGGCATGGGCCCACCCTCACAGGCATTTTTGCGTGCTTTCTGGCGGGCATTCTGGAACCACACCACCACCACACGGCTAGCCAGACCCAACAGACTTGCGAGTCGCTCCACCTCTCCGTCTTTGGGGTAGGCACTAGTCTCAAAAAAAGACTGCAGGGCTTGGGTCTGGAACTCTGTGAACTTGGTTCTGGAGAACCGGCGGCCAGCAGGCACAAGGGGAGGAAGATTCCCTCTGGAGCTTTCTTCCTCCTCTGCGGGCCAGCGTCCCCCTGCTCGGCTTCGCTCTTCAGGGGCACGGGTCCCCACTGCCTCAGGCTCCGGGACCAGGAAGGGTGGGGCCAGCTGGGGAGCAGGTGAATCCAGAAACCCATCAGGAGGTTTGGGGGGCTCTGCAGGGGGCGGGTATAGGCTATCATAGCTCTTTCGAAACTGAGCAGCATAACGGCTCAGGGCTTCAAAGGGTAGAAAGCGGCGGTGGACATGTTCCTCGTGTGTCTTAAGGATAAGCATATTGGAGAAGAGTTTCCCACAGGCCCCACAGGCCAGCTTGTCCCCACCCCCAAGGGCCTCAGGTGGAGGTGGGGTAGGGGGAGGGGGCACAGCTTGTTTCCCTTCATTGTACTGAATCACCAGCTCAAAGCCAAAGTTTTCTAGAAGGGCTTTGGCTGCAGTGCGGGCAGCCTCGTTGGGCAGTGGGTGAGGGGGTGAGGAAGGCCCTGCCTCATTACCCTCTTTGGCCATGGGGGGCCGCTCCCACTCCTGCTCGGCCAGCTCAGCCTTGGGAGGTGGCGGTGGGGGAGGAGGAGTGGCAGCTGGCAGGGACAGCATGGGTGCAGGCCCAGCTAACGTCAGCTTGGGCCCCACCTTGAGATCGTGGAGGTAGAAGGGCAGGAGCAGCTGTTGCTGCTGGAGCTTAAGCAGTGATTCGGGCACCAGAGGGAACGGGGGCAAGACTGGTGGGGTGAAGAGAGGGGCTGGGAATCGGTGCAGGTCCAAGGGAGGTGGGGGAGGGGACAGGAAAGGCAGTCCAGATATGAAGCCACTGGGGTCAGGGCCCTTCTTCTCAGTGCCCACCTCCCCCTCTGTCTCGCTTTCCTTGGGCTCTTCTTGGCTTCGCTCTGGCCCTTCAATCTTGGAGTCAGTCTTGGTTCCCCGAGAGCGAGTCTGATGCAGAACTGACCGCATGTGGATCTCCAGGGTGGAGCTCTGGTTGTAGGAGACTCGACAGACTGTGCACTTAAAGGGCTTGTCTGTGGCAGCAGTGGTGGTAGGTGGGGCACCAGCCTCTCCCCGGGCAGGGGCGGAGGGGTCAGTGGCAGCCTTCTTCATCTTATGAAGGTGGGAGACAGAATTATAATGAACCAACAGAATATTCTTCTGGGTGAAGGACTCCTTACACACAGTGCACTTGTAGGGCCGGGCAGGGTCGAGAAACTTGTCCAGGGCAAAGTTGGTGGTTTTCCGATAGGTCAGAGGATGGCGAGGGTCAGCTGGAGCTGGCTCTGCAGAGCGGAGCTCCCCAGTGGTCCCCTCTTCCTCCTCAGCCATGGTAGGCAGAGGAGCTACATCTTCAGCTTGGGCATCAGGCTGAGGGACTGGAGATGGGGCTGGAGAAGGGGGTTGACCAGGGCTTCCCGAGGGTTTGTCTGGGGCCTCAACTGAGGCCAGGGGAGGCTCAGGAAGAGGATCTCGACTAGCTTCTGGGATCAGGTTAGGGCCTTCTAAGGGAGAGAGAAGAAGGTACAATGAGCAGGAACTTCATTTAAGCCAGACCCCACCCACTGAGTGCCAGGGAGTTGGCCTTGGCCTCAGTCATCTTCAGACCTTGTTGGCCCATGGAGTCCACGTCCCCTTTCCTGGTACCTTGGGAGGTTTATTGTTCCCTTCCTTACCTGCTGCCTGGTCTCTGCTGGGTGTAGGCTCTGGCCCATGAGTGGGGGGTTCTTGGCCATCATCCAGAGGGCCTAATGTGGGTCCAGACAGCACTTTGGTTGTAAATGTCATCTCTACAGTTGTAGCCTGTGATGGGAAAAAGCCCAGTGGCATCACCACCACCACCCACTGCCTCTACACTCCTCCTGACCCATCTGCCCTGCACCTCTACCTGTACCTGTGCTGAGCGCCCTTTCCACAGATCCAGCCTCCTGTCTGGACAAACCTCCCACCTAATTTGCTGCTTTTGCTACAGATGGGAGAGCCTGGGCTGCTGCCTCTCCTATCTGGCTCTTTCCCCAAGCCAGAAGTCACTGTTCTTTGAGTCTCCCTGGTCTGGCAGGCCTGTACCTGCTGTTCAGCAGCTCTTCTCAGGACGTAATGAAACAGAAGCCTAGTCTTCTCATCTCTGAGTAGAGGCAGCTAGACAAGCTCAGTTCTGAGGCTCCTTCTCTAAAATCCAACTTCGAATCCATGAAATGCTACTTTTGTCACCAACACATGCACTTGCCTGAATGCTCCTGCCTCTTCCTCCCCTCCTGCACAGCCCTAACAAGGCCAAGTTGGACTATTCTTACCCAGCCAACACATGCACTTGCCCGAATGCCCCTTTCCCCCAACACATGCACTTGCCTGAATGCCCCTGCCTCTTCCTCCCCCACTGCACAGCCCTAAGAAGGGCCCTGTTGGACCATCCTCACACAGCCTGTACTCACTACAAGCAGCAGCTTCTCAACGCACTCCGGCACCACGTTGTGAAGGTGGCTAAGGTGGAAGTGCAGGGCAGGCCGACCCACCAGCTGCTCCTGGCACAGCGGGCATCTGTACTTGGGCTGCACTGCATGCTGGGAGAGTGTATGAGCCCTCACCTGGCTGGACTCTGGGCTTAGGAAGCTGCAGTATGGACAGCAGTAGACCTGGAGGGTACATATGGGCAGTGGAGGAAGTGTCAGGGAAGGGTGCGACCCACCATCACATAGTCCTTTGGATGCAGCACTCCCCCACCCCCACTCCTTTTTTTTTTGAGACGGAGTCTGGGTCTGTCACCCAGGCTGGAGTGCAGTGGCATAATCTTGGCTTGCTGCAACCTCTGCCTCCTGGGTTCAAGCAATTCTCCTGCCTCAGCCTCCCAAGCAGCTGGTATTACAAGCGTGTGCCACCAAGCCTGGCTAATTTTTGTATTTTTAGTAGAGACGGGGTTTTGCTATATTGGCCAGTCTGGTCTCGAACTCCTGACCTCAGGTGATCTACTCATGTTGGCCTCCCAAAGTGCTGGGATTACAGGTGTGAGCCAACGCGCCTGGCCTCTCACTCCGAATTTAAGAGGAACTAGCCAGATAGGAAGGCATTACAGCAGACCCAGCCTCCAGCCACAGTCCTGAGAGCTAGCTCCTTCCCACTTTCCCTTGGATTGGGACAAAGGCCTGGCTTAGGCCGCTATCTTGCACTCCTTCTTTGTCTGGCCCTCTTCCACCATCCTGGCCTCTCTGCCTTTTCTCGGTGTGTCTTTCCCAGTCTTTGCTGCCGGCCTCAACTCTCCAGCTAACAGATGGCTCTGTACCTACCTGCCCCCACCTCAGATTTAGTTTTCTTATCTACCCTATCCTGCCTGTGTCTTCTCTGTGAAATGACTCCATTTCCTCTGGGCACTTTCCGGACCCAGAGGCTCCCTTGTCCCTGGCCACTCTGCCTCTGTGAACTGTCTCCTGAAGAGGAGCCCTACCTGTCTGCTCAGAAGCCTGTTCATCCTCCCTCAGGCTCAGCAGGTCCCACCTTATTTTCCATCTTTCTTTTTCCTTCATTGTAATGTGAATAAACACCACAGCTCCCCCAGTGGCCCAGGAAAATTCTGGCCCAGCCCTCTCACCTCATTCTCAGCCAGACTTCCAGAGGGGTGAGGCTGCCAGAGGCCCCATCATCACCTGACTGCCAGACCTGCCCAGCCTGCATCCAGGCTGGCACAGGCCTGCATGTCAGGGAGAGCATGGCCGTAAGGGAAGGGGATCCACATGCTCATCTTAATGCACCTAGCCCCTGGAGCAGACATCTTTGAGAAGTCTGTTGGCGGGAGCAGGAGTTAGGAAGAAAAGATGCTGAGGACATAAGGCATTACTTCAGCTTGCAGTAATGCAATAAACTGAATATTGCAATAACAATAAATGCTACATATTGCAGTCCAGTTTAGAGAGCTGTGAGGCATAGGATGGCATCTCAAACCAGGGGCTGGGAATGCCGTCAGAACCAACTTTCAGCCCACAGAGCTGCCATTCCTGGGTGCTGCCTAGCTCTGAGTCCTGGTGATTTAGAGATTTGTGGCAAATGCTGTCAGCGTGAATCATTTGGTTGGTGCCTCTACCCTTAGTAAGGGGGTATCAGGACAGTTCCACCTAGGCTCAGGGCTTTTTGTAGGGTAGGAACACCGGTGTCTTGTCTTTCCGCTCCTAACTGAGGGGTAAAGAGCTGGGCATAGCTGGTTGTTTGCTTTTGCCTTTCTCTCTTCATTTCTTTACTGCTTTCCTCCCCTCCTTCCAGCATCTACCCCCACTCTTTCCTACTCTCAGCACAATTCCTTTCTTCATTTTTCCCATGAGTTCCTGTCTCCCTCCTGTCATCTCCCTCTGTGCTTGACCCTTCTGGACCAGCTCTGCCCCCGACATGGTGCTGAACATGTGGAACTGGACCTGGGTGGAATTTCTTAACTGTGCTATTCTGAGTGAAATAAGTCAAAGCATGACAAACTAGGTCTGCCTTCAGAATATGAACAGATCTCAGAGCCAGGCCCCCACTTCAGTTCTTCCCAGTTACCCCAGTTCTGACCATGGTCTGGTTGGCACTGTCTCTGGAAGGGCCAGTCTTGTTCTCTGTCTCTTCTGAAGCTGAGGATGAAAGGAGAGGAGATTAAGGAACTCTGACAGCCCTCAAGATGATTTGTAGCAGACAGCCCCCAGGGTAGGGAGTTGGGCACTAACTAGGAAAAGGGCAGGAAACTCAGTAGGCATGCGAGGCTTGTCAAGGGATGACTCCGGGTCAGTAGGATGGTCAGGTCTGAGTCCTCAAAGAGGGCAGAAGTGCCTAGCTTCCCGTGGCTCAACCTCCCTTCCCCCTGATGAGCCCTTTCTTTAATCAATCAGTTTTGCTCCTTCAGCACAGACATTGCTGGCTCCTGGATTACTGCAAGGTCCCATGAGCATCTCAGTGTAGGAGGACTTGGGGGGAAGGGAGGGAAAAAAGACCAGATGAACAACTCACCCAATTGTTCTGTCTTGTTCTGGGCATCTTTCTCAGGGGTGGGTGGCTCAGCTATGGGGGTGACAGGAGCCTTCCCTGTGTAGGATTGGGAGAGAGTCAGCTTAAAGAGATTCGGCATCAGGGAAGGGAGGACATCAGGCAGAGGAAGCAGGACAAGCAGCCAGTCAATGAAGGAGAAAATGGATGGATCAATCAACAGGCAGGAGAGTATGAAAAGCCAACAAAAAGAAATACCCACACAGAAGGTAGAGAGAAAATTACAGTAATTGAACTGGTAGGGCTTAGGAGATCATTTTATGAGAGTCCAGCTCCTGTCCTTTTATAGAAGTCCAGCAGTAGACAGCAGAAACAAGACCAAACTCAGCTCCCCGTCTTAATTGACCCAGGAAGTGGGAAGCCCCAGAAATGTGGGAGGGGCACTGAAGAAGAAAGCCTTGGTTGAATGGAAGCGGCTGCTGCGGTGAGCAGGAAGTGGCAGGTCTAGCTGGGAGAGGAGATTACCACTCAAGTAAGAATTGACAGATGTGTAGGAATTTATTTTCGGTGGCAGCCTAATTAAAGTGTTAAAAGTTCCTTAACTCCATTCAGCCCTGCGCCAGGATCGTTAGCTATTGATCTGGGCCCCTCCGGCACTTAACTCCAGCCAGCATATTGGCAATTCAATTAGCACCAGTCAATGCTGCATGTTCCTGGCTCCTGCTGCCCATGCCCTCTCCCTTGCCCACCACTGGCTCTACAAAGCCCGACGCCCATGCCCACCTCTGGCAGCCCCTTCCAGGCTCTTCTCCTGTACTCTCTGGATCAATGGTGCCTGGCTGGCTGTTCCCGGCCTCTGCTGGTACAACCTCAGCTGCCTAAGGGTGACTCTAAGCCCAGCCTTAGGGCTGAAGACCTCCTAGGAGACAGGAAGAGGCTGGGAAGCTTGTCAGGGGCCTCTTCCCATCCCTGCTGCCTTTGGATCATGCCCACAGCTCCTATCTCCTTCCAAAAAGCCCTGGCCCAGCACGAATCAGATTCCGTTCTTTTCTACCTTCTCTCTCCTTCCCGCCCAGCTCCAGCCTGCCCCCCTCCAGCATTACTAGGACACTAGTCACTACTCAGAATCACTAGGTGCTTCCTCCTCACCACCTTCCTGTTCTATGTCATCCACCCAGCAAAGCCTCTGCCCTTCTTTGCCCCTTCTCTCAAGGTAGCCTCCATGGTGCCTGACGCCCCCATTCTGTCTTAACCTTCACAGCTTCTTCCCATTTGCAGGCCCACAGGCCTGCTTCTCCTTCCTTGTATTCCTAACTCCGCAGCCCCCCGCTCCCCACATCCTGCTGCCCTCCCTGCCCAGCCCTCATTCTCCAGTCCCCTCTTTCTCACCGGGAGTCCGGAGCTGCCTGTGGCTGAAGCTCAAGATGCTCTGAAGAGCTGCGGGTCCTTCCTCAGCAGTTGGGCCATTCTGTAGCAGCTGCAGATGCCTCTGGGCCTGGGCGTCACGGTGAGCAGGTGTGCGCAGGTGTTGTAGCATAGCCCAGCGGGAGGGTGTCTCCCACGCACACAACCGGCAGTGGTATAGCCCCAGCTCTGCCCCTGCCTCTGCTCCCTCCATTTCCAGCAGAAACTAGAACCATGGGAAGAGGCTGGCTCAGGCCCAGAAGGGACACCCCCAACATCTCAGCGGAGTTTTTTATACTTTTTTTTTTTTTTTTTGAGACAGAGTCTTGCTCTGTTGCCCAGGCTGGAGTGCAGTGGCATGATCTCACTCACTGCACCCTCCGCCTCCTGGGTTCAGTGATTCTTATGCCTCAGCCTACCGAGTAGCTGAGATTACAGGCATGTGCACCACACCTGGCTAATTTTTGTTTTTTAGGTAGAGATGGGGTTTCACCACGTTGGCCCGGCTGGTCTCGGAACTACTAACTTTAAATGATCCTCCCACCTTGGCCTCCCAAAGTGCTGGGACTACAGGCGTGAGCCACCACACCCAGCTTCAGGGGAATTCTTTGCCTCCCCCAAGGGAGACTGACTAGCAGCAGCCCCTCCCCACCCCTCACTTCCTCCTCCCGAAACTCCCTCTTTTCCTCCTGTGGCCACCTGAGTATTACTGCTTGCTCTTCCCAACCTTTTCTCTTTCTTCTACCACTCCTGGACTCCCTCCCAGCATGCGAATGGAGCCTGGTTCCATCCTCTTGAACCTTTGACACAACTGAGCTGACACAACCCCTCCCTCCAGGGCCAAACACCAGAAGAGCTAAATAAAGTCTGTTTCACTTGTCAGAATCTACTATCCTTTAGTTTCTTTCTCCACGTCTGTCACTTTGTTAACCTGGTGCATACTTTCCTTTTTCTGCATTTGTAACCCTGGGTTTTTCTATCACTCTCTTATTCTGCATCTCTTCCCTCCATCCCCATTCCCTTCTCCTCTTCCAGTGGCTCTTCCTGCCCCAGCCTCACCTTATAGATTTGGCTGTTTTCTTCGTGGGCTGCACCTCTGGCATGCAGCTGCATCTTCTCCTTGCTGTTGGACTCAAAGTCACAGATGTTGCAGCGCAGGTGCAACGGGGAGATGGACCCATAAGGAGCCCCATCTCCCAGGGGCAGTGGGGAAGGGGTACCCATGGCCCCACCCCCTTCCCGCAGGTGGGCTGCCAGCTGGTACTTCTGAGCATGTTTGTCAGTCTTGAGGTGGAGTTGGAAGTTGGCCTTGAGCTGGGTGCCATAGCAGCAAAGCTTGCAGCGGTGGGTGTCACCAGCCACCTCCTTCCATTCAGCTTCCGGGAGGCTCCGGCCTATGCTGCAGTGGTAGAGCAGCAGCTCCAGGCTGTCTGTGCTGAAGGCCTGGCACACTAGGCAGCGGAACACCTTCAGGGATGGGCTATCATCTGGGGGTGGTGAGGTGGGCAGGCTGTCGGATGAGGAACCCAGGAGCTGACTTGGAGGCAGGTGGGCGTCAGGGGATAGGCTTCCAGGGGCTAGAAGACAAACAGATTAGTGGCCCAAGAAAGAAATGGGGCAGGGTCGGTTCACTCTGTGGGGAGGTGGGTTAATGAGTGGGACAGTGCTCAGAGGGACTTACGATCACCTAAATGGGGAGTTGCTCCTTGGGAGAAAGCAAGGAATAGGGTTTTGGCCCTGGGGAGGAGAGAAGAGGGAAGAAGCTCAGAAGCTTACCAGCTGTGGGAAACTTGCGGGCAGGTGCTCCAAGGTGATGGAAACCATTGAGAAGCAGCTGGGCTTCCAGGGGCTTGTCTGGCCTCAGCCCTGGGCCAGGCAAGGGAGTCTGAGGCTGCCCTAGGGCCTGGGACCCAAAGTACTGGAGGAGTTCAGGGGGGTTAGCGGGGGTAGCCCCTGGTGGGGGAGGAGGGCCTGGCCCCACCAGTCCAGGTGGCAGGCCCAGCGGCAGCCCCTGGTGCAGCATTAGGACATTCTGCATGTGCTTCTCAGAGGTCATATGGATGCGCAGGTTGCGGGAGATGTTCGTCTCGTAGCTGCACACCTTGCACTGCCAGGATGATTTGGTCTTAGGCTCTTTGTCTCCCGCAGAGGGTGGGAGTGATGCCTCTGGGGGACTTCCTTGCCCACCAGGGCCAGCTTGGAAGCCCTGCAGGTTGGCCAGGTGCTTGTCAGACTGCATATGGATGCTGAGGTTGCCTTTGGTGGTGGTGGAGTAGTTGCAGACGTCGCAGCGGTAGGGTTTGTAGCCACAGTTGTAGCTCTCTCCACGAGCGAGGCGGGGGTGGGCGCCCCCAGCACTGCAGTAGCTGCAGTGACTGTTGCTCTCAGGGTGCTTCTCTCGCATGTGCACATCCAGGGTCTGCTGGTACTTGTAGTGCCAGTTGCACTTGGGACACTTGAGTGTCTTGCAGGAGTTGCGCGAGTGGAGCAGGGACATGTGGCTGGACAGGCTGAGGCCCTGGAAGGCTGCAGGGGCTGGGGTGTAGTCATCAGCCAGGCGATAGGGCTGGGGTGGGTCACTGGGGTCTTCGGGGGAGCCCACTGGGGCAGGGAGTGTGCCCCCCTCCTTGGAGGTGGGTGAGCTTTGGTTGAGTGGGGGGCAGAGCCCTCCATCCTCTTCTTGCCCCTCGGGGAACCAATCTGGCCCTGCCTCGCCTGCTGTTGTTGGCGATTCTTTGGCTTGGGTTGGGCTGGGGTCCCAGGTGGCTGTGGGTGGAGAGGGTGGGCTGAGGGCCATGACTTCTTCATCCAAGAGGACAAGGGCCTGGACGTCTGCCTCAGTGGGGCCATCCTCCGTCTTGGCCACATTCGCCTCCATGTTCACTGTGCTGCTGTTGTCAAGGGGTATGTCAGAAGAGGGGCGAGCAGGGAGTTTTGGTTCCAGAAAGCTTATGAGGGCCTTGCAGCCTTCATCCCCCTCCTGGAGCACAGCTGGGCTACCTGACAGGCCCTGATGTTGGGCAGGGGTTAGCTTCACCCCATGAGACTGTGTGTGACCCATAAAGGCCTGGGGCTTGCTGAAACCCAGGCGGCACAAAAGGCAGAGCCAGAAGACTGCCACGTGGTTGCCCCCGCTGTTCCCCACGGGGCCATCTTTGGGATCTCCGGCTGGGTCTGGAGCCAGCTGGTAGCTCCAGAAGGCTCCATGCCTTCCCTCACAGGCAGCCGGAGATGGTGCTGAGGTATCATGGGACAGAATTTGGTCAGAAGAGCTAAAGCCTTGGATTGGGTCAAAGCCATGTTGGATGTGAAGGGCAGTGAGGTGTGAGGGGGGTGGGTGGGCAAGAAAGGGCAGGCTGGGCTCTTCCTTGATGCCCACCTCACCCCAGGGGAAGCCCTTTGGTAACAGGAGTTCACTGCCACCTGGCAGGGACAGTTTGGCCACTAGGTAGGCCTCACCTCCAGCTGTGAAGAATAAGTGGTTGCTCAGATCCACGGGAGGGAGCCCTTCTTCCTCCTCCTGCTCCTTGTCCTTTTCTACCTCCAGGTCATTTCGTGAGAAGTGACCACAGCCAGGCCCTTCTTGGGGCTCCCCAATCTCTTTTGGTGGGACAAGGCCACAGCCCAACTCCAGGGGCTGTCCCCCTGGCTCTGAGGACCTCATGTTCTCAGAGGTGGAGGGGGCAGCAGGAGGATCTTTGGTGATAGGATCAGAGAGGGTGCTGGAGGAGGAGATGTCCAGAGGCGGGGACGGGGCATTGTGCCCAGAGGAGGGGGTGGTGCCAGTGGTAGAGGCTGAGTTAAGGGTGGCCATCGTCGACGGAGGAGTGCTGAGGGCTCATGTCAGCGTGACAGCCAGTACCCTGCAGGGAGACACAAAGAGAGCAGTGCTATGAGGCCACAGGGACCTCAGCCGGGCAGCTGGATCTCTGGATACTCCCGCCCCATCCTCTTCCCTGAACACCAGACTTAACCACTTTGCTAACCTGAAATTTCACTTAGTGTCTAACAGGCTTCAAAATGTAATATGTCCAACATCAGAACTCTATTTTTTGAGATGGAGTTTCGCTCTTGTTGCCCAGACTGGAGTGCAGTGGCTCGATCTCGGCTCCCTGCAACCTCCGCCTCCCAGGTTCAAGTGATTCTCCTGCTTCAGCCCCTGAGCAGCTGGGATTACAGGCATGTGCCACCACACCCAGCTAATTTTGTTACTTTTAGTAGAGACAGAGTTTCTCCATGTTGGTCTCAAACTCCCGACCTCAGGTCATCCACCTGCCTCGGCCTCCCAAAGTGCTGGGATCACAGGCGTGAGCCACCCTGCCTGGCCTAGAACTCTTTATTTGTCCCCCGAACCTGCTCCTCCCCATCTTTCCTATCTCAAAAGTTGGTACCAACATTCGTCCAGTTGCTTAGGCTAAAAACCCAAAGTTTTCTCTTGCCCTCACCCACTGGACATATCCAATTCAGCAACCTCTAAAACATGTCAATGCCTCCATTTATCTCCTTCACTAACATCATCCTGGGGCCTACTGAAACCCGGGCAGCACAGAAGGCAGCCCGTTATCATCTCTTTCCTGAACTAACACAACAGACGCCACATTGGCCTCCCATTTCCACTGCTGCCTCCTACAATGTATTTTCTCTCCATCCGGCAGCCAGAATGATGGGGGCTTTAGTTATTGCTCTATCTATCTTTAGCACAGAAAACAATGCCTGCCACAGTCAATAAGTGTCTTTTGAATGGCAGAATTCTGGGAAAGACCCTTGGATTTTCCATACTCTGATGAGGTAAATTCCCTAAGTCTTGCCAGAGATAGGGTACAACTGATTTCCCCTGGCATACAGGCACCATGCTTCTCTCCAGTGCTGCCTTCCAGATCCATCTCTGGTCACAGCATGTGGAACAGATGGGAGCTTCTCTGGTCAGTTAAAAGATAACAGCTAGTCTGTTGCCTCCTCCTCCCGAAAGAGAGAACAAATAGTAAGTAATAATATTACTAATAGCTATGAAGGTGCATATACCATGGTCCCGGCACTATGTTAAATGCTTTATATTAATCATCTCATGTAATCTCACAGATGGGGCAGTCAGGAAACAGACAGGTTAGGTAAGCTAGTAAGGGTCACACAGCTCCAAGATGGTGAAACTAGAAATGACTGATGAGGCGTTAAGTAAACCCCAGAGCTCCGGTCTAGACTCCACCCAGCTAGACTGTCCCGCAGACACAATACAGGCAAAATGAAACTCCAAAGGACTAGAAATGAGGATTCCAGGCCGGGCGTGGTGGCTCACACCTGTAATCCCAGCACTTTGAGAGGCCAAGGCAGGCAGATCACCTGAGGTCAGGAGTTTGAGACCAGCCTAGCCAACATGGTGAAACCCCATCTCCACTAAAAATACAAAAAAATTAGTCGGGCATGCTGGCGCACCTATAATCCCAGGTACTTGGGAGGCTGAGGCAGAAGAACTGCTTGACCCAGGGAGGCGGAGGTGGCAGTGAGCTGGGACTGCGCCATTACACTCCAGCCTGGGCAACAAGAATGAAACTCCATCTCTCTCTTTCTCTCTCTTTCTCTCTCTCTCTCTCTCTCTCTCTCTCACACACACACACACACACACACACACACACACACACACACACACAAAGAATGAATGAAATGAGGATTCCTGGGCTGCCCCCAGCTGACAGAAGGGCCAAGTCTCCCATCAAACTCACCAATTCCCATACCTCACCATCCTAAACTTCCCCCAAGGTCCCAGTTGGCCCATTTACATCCTCTCTAGCTCTCATATTAGCAGATCTCTAGTGATTAAACTGGAAGTGCTTCAGCCAGAATGCTTCGGGTAAGGGGTGAGTGGCATGGTCTCTCTTTTCCTGGGCTACCTCTAACCCTCACCTCCAGATTTTTTTTATTTGGAGTGGGTCCTCGGTCTGGCCCCACCCAGCATGAAGGCCCCATCCCTGCTTCCCTCCTCCTAGGGGTGTCTAGCCAGGCATGAAGTCAGAGCCTTTAAGGAACACTGAGTGGGGTGGGATTACCATGCTAATTAAAATGCAAATCAGCACCTGGGAAAGGGGTGGAAGGGATGGGGAGGTGGGGGAGTTGGAGAACCAAAAGGAAAGTGAAGGAATTGGACTGAGGGAACCGATTTCTAGATAACCAGAAAGCAAAAGCCCTGAAGTTGAGCGAGAAAGGTATTCCTCCTGCAGAATCTATGGTGGGGGAGAGGGGTAAGGGTGCTGGTTTGTGAGGGTCTGCCATTCTGTTGTCACCCACAGGATGGGCCACAACGCCCTTCCACCTCCCCACCTGGGGGGAATAACTGACTCTGGGCTAGAGGACCCTGTCAGTCATGGGCCCTGCCGCCAAGGGCTGAACACAGGTGGATGCTCTCTCTCAGCCGGCCCAAGCGCTAGAGCTCACCCTGTCTGCGCCTACCAGCTCCTTCCTGGCTCCTGACTCACAACGCTAGATCACAGCTCAGAGTAGGGCTAGGCAGACCTAAGACCCAAATCCTGTAGTAACTCCCAGATCCTCTCTCAAAGCATCTATTTCCTAGAACTGGGAAAAGACACAGCTGATTAATAGCTAGAAACCAAAGGAGCTTAGCTTTTGGCTAGCTTGTAGGTGAGATTCCGATCCGGCCGAGGGTAGGTCGACAGCTATTTAAAATTGCAAATCTCTTCCCCACCTCCCAACCTAACCCTCCTCCTCTTTAGGAAAGAATTTCAATTGCAAATTTATCTCTGCCTCAGTGCATCCTCCCCACACCCCAATTCCCCCTCCCCTTTTCTTCTCGGAGCTTCTCCCATCACCCACTGTTTATTACAAACCTTTAGCTGCAGCAATTATTTTTTCACTTTTTTTTTCCCCTCATTGCATTTTCACTCCTCCATCTTTCCTTCCTTCCCTCTCTGAATCTCTAGGTCCCTTTCTTTGCCCTTCCTACCTTGAACTGGAGACAGCGCAGAAATGGACAGGCCAAAGAGCCATCCCACTCCTGCCACCCCCAGGCCAAGATTCTTGCTCTTCCTCACCCAGTGCCATTTTTCCCTTTAGTTCCTGGCTTTCCTAAGGGCATCCTCTATCCCTGGGGACACATCTCACATGTGGGTAAAGGGACAAGGCGACCCCTGAAAGGCCCTGACATTCCTGCCTAGAAGGAGGTAAGAGGAGAAAGGAGGAAGAGGGTGGATCTGGTGTAGGGTGGAGTTTAGGACAGTCCAGGAATGACCTGGGTAGAGGCAAGGGCCGGGGGGGGGGGGGGGGGGGAGGCCTGGAGCCAAGGGAGGGTGGAGAGTTCTGAGGGTATAGTCATCCCCTGAGATGAATCTTGCAGCTTCAAATATCTGA
>CAUYLG010020875.1:0-41707 GCA_963573385.1 Cacajao melanocephalus | reverse complement strand
GTTTGGTTTTCTGTCTCTAGCAGAACAAATACCCCCACCAACCAATGGGGTATAGAAAATGTGGGCAGCACTGAGGCCTCATCATTCTTGTAAGATATTCTGAGTTGATATGAGTGTGCGTCACTCTCCCCAAAATCTTCTAATCAAAACACTTATATGGCTTCCTGTTTTCCTTAGGGTAAAGATCAAAGTCTTTACCAGGGTTCAGTGGGCCATCCAGAGTCTGAATTCCTGTGGCAGTAAGGAGCCTTAGTTGCTCACAAAGGAGCCTACTCTACCTGGACTGAGCACCATGTCTCATCCTTCACTTCACCTGATCCTCTCATACTGCATCAAAAAGGTTATTTCCTTCCTGTTGCACCAAGCTGATAGTCAGACCAGCCTGTGTGGACAAATGGCTCTGGGATCCATCCAGCTGAAAAGAGGGGAATGTATAGGAGGCTATGGTTGGCATTTTCCAGATGCTATTCTGAGAGGGATGGAACTATGCAACCTCTTTGTGAAAAAGCATTGTTCTTGCCTGTCAAAAGGATTATTTGCCACATAGTCCCTCAGGGTATCTGTCATAGGGCCCTTAGCTCTTTCAAGAACTTTCCTCTAACTGTTGGCAGGAGAAAAGGTTACCTCTCTGCAAAATTGGGAAATGCAAATTTGTCTCTTTTGTTGTCTTTTTCCCCTACTTCCTCTCCTGATGCCAATTTGTGCCCATTTCCAGTCACAGACACCTGATCTAAATCCAATTCCCAAGAAGCTCTTTGCTTAGGGAGTTCTTAAAAGCATTATGGCTGAGCCTCTTAGGTGTCCGCCTTCTCAGGATTATGTAAATATTGTAAGGTATTCCAAATATTAAAGTTCTTCAAAGTTAAAAGAAATAAATGGCTAAGAATAAAAATTGGGGCATAGTGCCTGAGGAAAAGAAAAAAACTGTTCAGGCATAAAGCCTTGATCAGTGCCTCAGATTAATTTCAAAGGTGGGTCATCACTTCCATGTACATTGCTACACTGTCCACTTCCCTAGAGGGCCCAACACTGAGTGTAGCTATTAGCAAAGAGGAGAGAGAGACTGTGCTAGGCACATGCCAGGAGTTTAATTACTACGTGGTTATTTAGCAGAGATGGAGACATTTGCAACAATGCACGACAGCAAAAGGAAAGGACAGGTGAGGCATTTCAGAACAACTACCCAGAACTACATAGGGCACTAGTGGATTTTGTGAGCAGCTGAGGATCTGAGCTTTGCTGGCTCAGCCTGGTTTAGAGTGCTGAGGCAGAAAAGAAACCAGCTCTAGAGGCCATCCTCCAAGGATCTTGAACGTTTCATTTTTTTTTTGGGTTTTTATATCTAGACATTGAAGATATAGTGTGAAAATGAGACTCTGTCATTTTAACAAGGTCCTTTTAAATCCAGAAAGAACAGCCCCATCGATCAAGAAATTATTCTCATTAGTCACTTTCTAGCCTATTGCCTCGGGATTACAGTGGGCTGCCAGCAGAGATATAGGACCACAATTAATAAAACATTATCACAGATATAGGCTGCAACCACGAAAGACATGATTAATATTCACACACAAGCATGCATGCATGCCCTTCCCCTCAGCATCTTCAGACTCCCATTACAAGAACCCTCCATTACTCAAAACTAATTCAAAGGAGAAGCAAGGCCTATGTATGACTGGCTAGTGTGTGCGTGAAATCATTTTCGTAGCACTTTCATGGGAAAGTGACCCAGAAGACATGGGCTGAATATGATAAACAAGAAGTAGCATAATGTATAAAGGACTCTAGATCAGACAGAATTGGGTCTGAACTGAGCTTCTCCATTTAGTAGCTGTGTTACCTTGGGTGAGTTGCTTAGCTTCTCTGGGTCCTGGTGAATTTCTAATCACTGGAACGGACATAAAGATATTTATTTTGCATGGTTGTTGTGAAGGTTTGAGAAAATGTGTTTAAAACACATATCCCAGTGTCTGACACTTAACGAATAGTAGCAATTGTTACTGATAATAAATCAGCATATCTGTGCTCTCTCCTGTCACCTTCTCCATGCCCCCCCAAATTGTACCTACCATAACCACACCGCTATTTTTTTGCTTTGGATGCCTACATGACCAGTCAGTCTCTCAAAAAGAATTTATCAACTAAGACCAGGTGCTGAGCAATAAACTAGGTCATGTTCCAGACACCATTATTACTGTTGTCAGCAATAACTGAGTTCAGCTTTCTGACATAAATTTGGCTATTTTGTGTCCGGCTAACATCAGGGAGCAATCTTACATCGGGGACCCTTCCCTCCCTAATGGAAACATTTGGAGGAAGTGGGAGGAAATTGCTATAAAGTGGGCATAGAAGAGAACAGCTGGAAGTGGCCTCCCTAATTGGCAGTTTCTCGTGTTATGACAGGTTGGCGGCAGACTATGACAGCAAAAGGGGTACACAGAGGGACAGTGTAGCAGACAACACTTCCTGGAATGGAAGCTTCTGCAGGCTTCCAGATGTAGCTGCTGCCCTTAACCTGCATGTTTATAGAGGCTCCAAAGTCCCCTTCCTGGGGACTCCCAGGGACATATATCATTGTCAGTTTAGCTGCCAAGTCCAGATCCAGAGAGGCACCCTGGAAAAGGCAGGACAGCTAATGAGAGCAAGGCAATCAAAAACAAAAGACAGCTGGACTGGGGACCAAGGGGACTAGGGTCTGGCTCCCATCCTGCCACCACATGAACTTTGGCAAGTCTTCCTTCCACTAAGGGTCTCAGTTTCCTACCAGCAAAAAGGCTGTTGCGAGCCCTTCTTCCCGCAAGAGGAATGTTGTCAATAAAAGCAATAAAAGGTGCTTGCTCTATGTATCTGTACTTTCTACTTTTTCTACATATACACGTATCATTTGTGGAAATGTCTATTGTCTACTTATTTTTTATTTATTATTATACTTTAAGTTCTATGGTACATGTGCAGAAAGTGCAGGTTTGTTACATAGGTATACAAGTGCCATGGTGGTTTGCTGCATCCATCACCCTGTCATCTACATTAGGTATTCTCCTATTTTCTACCTCTTAAGTATATGTATGTATAGTATATGTGTGTGACCGTGTGTGTTTGTGTGTGTGTACACACACACTTAAGAGGTGGAAAAATAATATTAGCTTATTTACTTATTTAATAATTTATTTTATTTATTTCTACACACACTTAGGAGGCAGAAAAAAATATTAGCTTATTTACTTATTATTTTTCTACCTCTTATGTACACACACATATGTGTTTGTAGTCATTTGTTATGGCAGTCATCGAAAACCAAAACACAACTCTAATAGTACATACACGCTTAAGAGGTAGAAAAATAATAAGAAAATAAGCTAATATTTACTGGACATTTCTTACATGCCAAGGACTGTGATAAATACTTTATATTCATTATCTCGTGAGAAGGAGCCAATGGGACACACCTGCTGTTTGCTACCCAGCATCCATTCCCTCTCTCTCGATAATGCTCTAAATTTCCCATGAAAAGCCACCCCTCATTGCCATTTGCCCTCATGTGCTTTTGTGGCATTGACCTCAACCCCAGCTCCAGGGGTGGATCTTGATTGGCTTAACCAATGAGTATACACCCTCTGTTCCTCACCACAGTGATTGGTTGGTTCTCTAATTGGGCCGACAAGACCTCAGCAGTACAGTCAGAAGAAATCTCAGTAATTCACCATGAATGTTGAGATCATCTCTTTCATTCCTGCAGAGTTTGAACGAGGAGCACATGGCCCCATTACGTGCCAGCAGACCCTCTGGGCACATCAGAGGATACCCTTCCAAGTTGAGAGCCATTAATGAGGACATAGAGCATAGAATTAAAGAATGAGAAAATGAGTTTAAGGTGCTAGACCAAGTACTACCTTAAGCTACCACTGCTCCTTGACTTTATTGCTCAAATAATTTGAATTGGGCATTTTAGTTTTACGCAACCAAAAGCATCCTTATCAATGTAAGCAAATGTTATTATCCATACCATTTTATAGATTAGAAAACTGAAGTTCAGTGGAGCGAATCCAGTTGCCCTAAGTCACACAGTAAGTTTGAAGCAGAAACATCATTTGAACCCAGGTCCAACTGGGTTAAAAACCCAAGCTTCTTAAGCATTATATTTTGCTACTGTAGGTAGTGAAAACCGGAAATACCTTGAAAATGAGAACATTCCACAAAATGCATCCTTTTATTATTTCAAGAGCAAATTTAGAATCATCATCTCAAACCCCAATTGAAATGGTCTCGCTTTGTTGACTAGGCTGGAGTGCAGTGGTGCGATCATGGCTCACTGCAGCCTCAAACTCTATGGCACAAGCAATCCTCCCACCTCAGCCTCCCAAGTAACTGGGACTTTACCCCTGTGCCTGGCTAATTTTTTTTCTTTTGTTGTAGAGATAGTCTCACTTTGATACCCAAACTGGCCTCGAACTCCTGGGTTCCAGTCATCCTCCCAACTTAGCCTCCCAATGTGGTAGTATTATAGGCATGAGCCACTGTGCCTGGCCTAAATTTTGAGCCACTGAGTTTGTAGTCATTTGTTATGGCAGTCATAGAAAACGAATGCACAACCCTAAAAGAAAAGGTTAAGAAAAAAAAAAAAAAAATCTTATTTTACAAATCCGATAAAGGAAAGCAAACTGAGATCTTTATCTGCATATAGGATGAAAAGGAGGTGAGGATCAGCAGCATTCTTTTTTGTAGCAAAGTCACATGAGGAAGAATTGGGCCAAAAAGTTCAGAGTAATCTAAATTAGATACAAGGAGGAATTTGTTACCAAAGTTAGTAAGAACTGAAATGCACTTCCAAAGGCAATTGTGCGAAAATCCCTTGATGAGCTTTCTGAAGGAAAACACTGGAAGACAACAATTAGACAAGAATTTAATTAGATTTGCTGAAAAACACAGTAATAATGACTTAGGATGTCTTCGAACACACTGTATGGTTAGAAGAGGCTATGAGTACTGAATTTCTGTTTAGAAGGGCTGGGGAGCCAGGGATACCTGTTGTTTGAGCAGATGCATTTCTAGCACAGGCATTGAGTCTAACAGTTTAGCGTTTGTGAGCTGTCCAGGGTGGCTTCTTCATGCAGACACAAGGAGAAGTGTCAGCTCTGAGTAGATGTATTACCTACCAGTACAAGGGGAGCTGTAGCATGGTTTGGGGGGTCATTCATAACTTTCTCAGAGATCAGAGTCTAGCCATAGATCAAGACCAGGCAGTTCAGTGTGAGCTCATAAACAGTATCATATAATGGTCAAGCAAATGGGCTCTGAAGTCAGAAAGTCCTGAATTCTGCCATTTACTCACTGTGTGGCCTTAAGCAACTTAGCATCTAAGTGCTTCAGCTTCTTCATCAGCAAAAAATAAGTCATTATCCCATTAGGCACTTGTGAAGATTAAATGACATATTACATATAAAGCATAACGGGCAGGGCACAATGGCTCATGCCTTTAATCCCAGACTTTGGGAGGCTGAGGCGGGCAGATCGCCTGAGGTCGGGAGTTCCAGGCCGGCCTGACCAAAATGGAGAAACCCCTTCTCTACTAAAAATACAAAATTAGCCGGGTGTGGTGATGCATGCCTGTAATCCCAGCTACTCAGGAGGCTAATGCTGGAGAATTGCTTGAACCCAGGAGGTGGAGGTTACAGTGAGCCAAGATCACGCCATTGCACTCCAGCCTGGGCAACAAGAGCAAGCCTCCGTCTCAAAAAAAAAAAAAAAGTATAACACCTGGATCATAGTAAATATTTATTAAAGAAATGGTTATTATTATTTCTAGTAGTGTGGTCAGGCCTCACTGTGGGCTAGAACAGGGTAATCAGGTAAGAGTAAAGGTAGTGTCATATTAAAGAGCCAGAGAGATGAAGGAATCCAAAATGCAAAGAAAGAACAAGGAACCAGAAAGCTTGCAAGCAAGGATTAGCAAAACAATTGCAGCATCAATATTCAAAGCACCAGATTTTCATGAGGAGTAACAGTTAAGGCACTTGCAATACCATCCCCAGCTGCTGCTCCTCCCTTGACTTGGAAGGACAAGGTGGGGATCTAGGAGCAACTTGCTAGAGATAATAAGTAGAGCCAACACCTAAAAAGACTATTCTGCAGGGCTTCCTAGGATTTCTTATTCTTCCCTATCTCACCAAGGGATGGCAAACGCGAACTTTCATGACATTATTTCCTCTCTTCCAGTGCTCATTCCTTTCACAAATATTCATGTGCCATGTACAGAGCCCCATTCTAGGTACTAGAGCAGATCGGGAAAAACAACAGGCAGAAGCCAGTCCCTGCACTAATATACTCCATAATCTAGTGCTTCTGGCAAACATCACTAACCAGTTAACAGCATATTTCCCTACTAAGCCTCCAAAACCCTTCACGTCCTTCTCGGTACAGTCCAGTTCTCCAAAAAGCCACTGCCAATCAACTCAAGTAGACAGTTGGGAAGAAAGATCACTTTTTATTCCTGCTTTGAGCTCCTGTGATTCCTGAATAGATGTGTTGATCCCTCCTTCACAGATGTAAGCCATTGTTTGTTTCACAGTCCAGTGCTAACAGGGAAATGAGACCCAAAAGTGGCAACCACCACTGTAGATATTTGGAAGCTGCTGGCATTATTGTTTTGACTATTCGCACTGACATGGTCTTGAATACCTATCTCACGAAAGCATCCAGGGATTCTACTAATCTAGGCTGATCAATTGATGATCATTTGATGAGATGTTTATATACCATAATCCCAATTTCATTTATTATATTCATTATTTTCTCTCATTTTATAACTGCAGATTCAGACTTCGCTCATCCACTGTTTCCCATTATCTGCCCCACACACACAACTTGAGGCACCTCAACAATGAGATGGGTAGCTGGGCATGCATTTGATGCATTTCACAGCAAGCAGCCACATATGGCAGGACCCAAACCATGATATGATGAAGTCAGCGGGGCCAGTTTCCAGGCTCAGCTCTTCCACTGACTATGCGGCTTTTAGGACCATTTGCTCATCTGTAAAAGAAGAATCACAAAATTCATGTCACAGTAACCATTGCCTAGCTCACACAGTTATTCTGAGACTACAGGATAGTATGTTAACCATCAAGACTTGTAATGGCCCTAGGCATTATGGACACTCGGACACTAGATGGCAGTATGTCACCTTCCCCCTCTTCACCCAAGTCAGAGAGACCAGGTGCACCTCAACAGTCGCCCTCCAGATGGCAGCCCAGATAATTCCCCAGCACCCAGCAGAGAGCCCATAGAGCTGTTTGCATTACAGGATCAAAGGGAAAGAACTAGACCAAGCAAAAGCCATTTAACACTCTCTCTCAATATCTGAACTGGGAAGTAGAATACTAAACCATAGAAAAGTAAAAGAGCAACAAGTAAAAGTCATTGGACATGGAGCCATGGCAGGGAAGTATGTGACCTCATGGTGTCACTTGGCAGTGAAACCATATCTCAAGCTCAGCCCTTCTAACACCAAATGCATACTCCAGGGTCTATGTTAGGATGTCAGTTCTGTTTCCAACATGAAGAGTACGATGAGTTACCAAACCCCAGTAAGGCGTCTGGCCCTGAGATCAAAGTTTCCTGACTCGCATTCCAGGTCCAGACAAGCAGACCAGCCATTTGACTTTTTTCTTCTGTCTTATCTCCTCTCTCTGGAGCTTAATATGAAACTGTTTTCCAGTGTTAAGCTGAGGGCAAAATAGAGTAACAGAAAAATGCAGTGGCCGCTAACCACAAGAAGCTACTCAAACCTAATTTAAATCAAATAAAATTAAACATTTACTCTCTCAGATGCACTAGCTCAGTAGTGACCTGTGGTTAACCATTGAACAGCACAGATATAGGACACTTACATATTCTATTGTAGCACTGGTTTAGACCAACAGAAAGTGGAGAATGTGCCACTGTATCATCCCATTGCTTTATAATGAGCTATACCATGTTGCAATTAGAAAGATCGGCGGAAAATAAGAATGGGCAAAAAAAGAAAATGTATGCATAAAGATAAGTGAAGTTTTTGAAGAAAATATTTACAAAATAGGTTAGGGAAAAATTGTTAATACGCTTTATAAGTTAATCTAAGAGTGGTGGACAAAGCATGACAGATAATTCAAGGAAAAGAAATTAAAATGACAACTAAATGCATGAAGAGATTCTCAACACATCAATCATTTAAAAAAAATAATAAAAGCCATGAGATAAATTAAGTGAAGCCAGAAAGTTACAGAACCCATTTAATCAGGTAATGACATTTTTGTAAAATAATACGTATTTATACATGATCACACATATAAATTGTGAGATAAATTTAGAAATGGAAATCTTTTTCTGAAAACAAAGGCTTAAAATATTATATAGATTTTCTTACATTGTTATTATTAATTGACATGATACTTTCAAATAGTGGTAACATTTCACTTTACTCTGTTTATGATGACTATCATGCCTATATTAAACCTCTTCTCTGCAGCCAGCAAAATCTAAATGAACAGTCTGCTCAAATGACAAAATAAGAAGTGTCTTAGAATCATCTGTGGGATAGTTGGCATGTATGAATGTGCCATTGAGTTGTTGGTTTTTTTTTTTAATTCCCTGAAAGTCCGCATCCACCAAGTTACATTTAAATATCCACTTGTCTACTAAGAAGACTTCAACTTGAACTTGCTTAAGAGAAATTGTAAACTTCACTGACTCATAGAATTTAAAAATCCAGAAACGGCTCTCACTTTAGGTTCAGTGGATCCAGGGCTCAACCTATGTCATGAGAGCTTTTTCTCTCACAGTCTTCTTTCTCTCACTGTTTCCTGCTAGATATGATGGCGTAATTCTCTCCCACAACCATCTTCCTGCATACAGTCAAGAAAGTGATGACTAAACTCATTTCTCTGCATCCTTGTTTAGAACCCTAGTGGAAATGCATTTCTGTCTCCCAACCTTCCTAAGTTAATTCTAGAAATAGAGTCTAGTTGTTCCTGCTACATTTCCTGCTACGTACTCCCACCCCTCAATTTCCAAGGCAGGGCTGTCCTGTCATGCCATTCCAGGGGCGCCATTTACAATGACATGCATGTCAGTGAAAGCATTTGGAGTTACTAGACTAGTGCCATGTGGTGCCCCTGTTCCCAAAGATAGGATGTTATGAATGGACAATCTTGAATCATACAGTACCTCTGTGCCCAGGAAAGCAGGATTTGCTTCCAGAAGTAACAAAATGAAAGGAAAACATTCTAGGGAGCCAAAATAAGCTCATAATCCATCTCAATGTATCACTGCACAGTAAGAAGAAAATTCCACACCAACCCTCCCTGTGACTTCCTGTGAATGGACGTGAGAGTAGACAGGAGGTAAACACAGCACCTTTTGAACCCTCAGAAGAAATCAATACGTGTCTGCAAGATATTGAGGTAGGGAAGGGTGGGTGGGAGATCTCTTTTCTTTTAAGGAAACAAGAACAAACTCTCTCTCTCTCTCTCTCTCTCTCTCTCTCTCTCTCTCTCTCTCGCAAGAAAACTTTCTGCTGCTTTACTTTACAAATGACAAATTAGAGCCTACCTCCTGAACTATAGCTAGCCTCTGCTTCAGAATCCACTTGTAGTCCCCAGAACATTTTTTAAACAGCTAAAGCTTGGAAACGAGGCACAGGAACTAACCTGTGTTCGCAGAATCTCATCTTTTCCCACTCTCAACTCTGGTGGGTTCATGGGTTTCAGGGTATTCCCTTGAGCACCTACAAATAAATCCACAGCATCAGCTCAGGGAGGCCATCAGAACTGACATGCCATCAGAGAAGCAGCCAGGTGAGGCTAGCCCACCTGGTGCATGCAGTCACAGTTCACCATGCCCCCCCTCCCCCAGTTCACCCACAGAGCTTCCAGAAAAAGGCCAGCAGCCAGGTGGGGGCAGGCACCCTCATTTGCTTTTCATCATTTATAGCCCATCTCTTTGAAATTAAATGATGTCTTTTCTTTGTTCCTCTTTGCATGTTATGCAAAAAAACTGCTGAGGCACTTTTTAAGAATACAGATTCCTAGATCTCCTCTCAGACCTTATGATATAAATATCTGGGGATGGAAGCCTGAATATCTGTATTTTCCTCATCCCCCATGGTGATTTTGATGTCAAGGTTGAGAACCGCTGTAATCACACCCTTGCTTGGCCCCTATTTAGACGCAGGCATTATAAACAGAAAATAAGATCTCAGGGTAACTCCAAACCAGTTATTCCTCCATAAACTCTTCACTGATTTATCTTACCATTTTTCACTCAGGACCATTTACACTCTTCAAAATTATAGAGGATCCCAAGAGCTGTAGTTTATGTGGGTTCTATCTATCAATGTTTACTACATTAGTGGTTAAAATGGAGAAACTTTAACATATTTAATAAACCCTTTACATGTTAACATAGTTTTATGAAAATTAACTATATTTTCGAGAATTGAAAAAATAGTGAAAAGAATGGCACTGTTTTTGATTTTTATGAATCTCTTCAATGTATGGTTTAATAGAAGGCAGCTGGGTTCTCATAGCTGCTTTTGCATCTAAGCCTTTGCTGTATCACTCATCATGTTGTTTCTGGATAATTCCACTACTCATGAGTGAGGGAATGAGAGCAAGAAAGGCAAATAATGGTTTGGTATAATTAGAAAATAATTTTGACCTTATGAAGATCCCATTGAAAGGCTCTCGGGGTCCCCCAGACCACACTTTGGGGACGACTGTTCCAGACTAGTCCAAATACCACAGTATCTTTCCCTGCATATACATACTCATTCCTCTAATTTCAGTATTTGTAAATTTTGTTGCTTTTTTATTGTTCTAAATAGTTGACTTATTTCCCTAATCATGTTTGTATTGTGAAAATCATTAGCTTTAAGAAACAGAAATCCACTCAAGCTAGGTTAAACAAAGGGAGGGTTTATGGGAAAAATACGAGAGAATCTCACAAAACCCCAAGTGGGAGGTGTGCCCAAGTCTCCACTGTGTTTCTCTCCAAGCTTCAGGACTCGGCATGTGGGCCCACTCTCCACACTGCACACTAGCATCCTCTAAGGCTCCTACTCCCCAAGCAAGGCTCTGGGTTCCCAGGAAGCTATCTCTAATTCATCACCTTGGACTTCCATGTCCAACAGCTTCTTACCAGCAAGCCTTGTGTCTTGACTCCAAAACCTTAGGTGAGAAAATTTGGTTGGCTCCACTGGAAGAAGTTCCCAGGAGGGATGGCAGAGCTCTTCTGATGTTTTATTTATACCCATAGAGACAAACCCTGCATCAGGGAACAAGTGAGTAAGCAAATATCATAACTGGTTCTCAATCCTGGTTGCCTAGTGCTGGTCTAATTAGATGTGATGGCCAAGCCAGGATTCTAAGTGCATCGTGCTGGGTGGTTTCACCTAGAACAGGACATGGGTAGTGCGGAGGTAACAGGCATACCTAGCACAGGCACCCAGCACTTTTAGTAGAAATGTAATAAGCATGTATGTAATTTAAAAATTTTAATAATCACTTTTAAAGTGTAAAGATAAACAAGTAAAATTAATTTTGTTAAAATGTTTTCACTCACCATATTCGAAATGTTATTTCAACATGTAATCAGTATAAAAAGCATTAGTGAGATATTTTACATTCTTTTGTGCTAAAGTCTTCAAAATCAGTGTGCATTTTATACTAACAGTACATCTTAATTGGTACACTAAATTTTCATCAGAAACATCAGAAATAGTTGATCTATATTTAAAGTTTACAAAATTTATAACTAAAACAGATCCACAGACCGAAGTTGTTCTAAACATACTGAAAAGTTTTCTAATAATGGAATCAAATATCAGTTTTAAATTAGAATTAATTATAATTAAATTAAGTTAAAAATTTAGTTCCTCAGTAGCCTTAGCCACATTTCAGGGGCCTAATACCCATATATGACTAGGGGCCACATTTTGGACACAGCAGGTCTAGATTGAGACCCGGAATCTGGTCTCTTCTAGTCTTTAGAGTCTCCCCTCAATATCAGCAGAGCACTGTCTAGTACAGACACCCAAAGAATATAGCTGATGGAAACTGTCCAAGTTAGAATTGCTCAAATCTAATTGCTAACTTCTGGGCCCTTAGAAGTCCCATGTAAATGTTTTTCTTTAACAAAGTACATCATTTTAAATGCATTCAAGAGGCTTGTTAAAGGAATCCTATAATATCTTAACTCATTCATCAAATAAATCACCTTTCAGTCATTTCTTTCTTTTCAAAAGGAAAAGGATTTGCTTATATCAGATTTATTTTAAGCAAAGCAGGGGCTTACAGAAAACCAGTTAGGAGCCATTCAACAAATGAATAATCTGAGAAGCCATAAGTCACAATCTACCCATGGGATTCTAAAGGGAGTTTTTCAAAATCCTTAACAACATAAAACAAAGTGGTGGTTCTGGTTCTGTTTGGCTGATCCTGATTGAATTGTTTAAGTGTGCTGGCACACCAGGGCTGCTGTGAGTGATGGAAATCATGACCAAAGTTTGGTTTATTTCACTTAATATCCTCTTGTTGCATTCACATGGCTGCAAATCAAAGGATTTCATTCTTTTATATGGCTGAATAATATTCTATTGATCACTACACATTGTATGCACGTATAAAAATATCACCTGTACCCCAGAAATATGTACAATCATTATGTATTAATAAAAAAAAATTAAGAACAACAAAAAAGGTTAGTCAACAAGCTGACAGCCTGGAGCTTTTTTCAGCAGATGGCACTGTAATCAAAAGGACTTCACGACGCCACAATCTAGTTTCCACAACAATTTCTGAAATTTGATGCCTTCATATATGCAAGTTATATTTTAAAGCTGGCCTTTAAATGCATAGGCCATTTTGACTGAATGAAATTATTTGAACCCTCCCTTATTCAATCAAATAAGCATTTGAATATTTAGTATCAGCCAGATGAGCTGTTCCCTTGTTCATTCACTCATGTATTTCTCAATTCCTCATTGAGTCCTATCAACACTATCAGGTGCCATGCCAAGAAGCTAGAAGTACAAAGAAACGCAAGAAATAGAAATAGATCTCGCCCTTAAGGATTCATTGACCTCACAGTCGATTACAGAAGTCAGATATATACATAACTACAAAATAGTAAGATTACATACTATTAAAAATACATAAAATTCTGCATCAGGAGCATAGAGAGGAAGAGAATTGAGGAAGATTTTCGAATGGAGATACCCCTGAGAGGGGTGTAGAAAAGCTGGTAGCAGTCACTAGGCAAAGGTGATGAAGGGTGTGGGGAATGGACATTCCTGAAATGGGAACAAGAGCTGCACAGGAGCCTCCTACCTGGTCTCCCTACTTCCACTCCGGCCCCACTACAGTCTGTTTAACAGTCACACAGCTATCAGCATGATCCTTGTGAAATGCCAATCAGATTCCATCACTCTCTGATCTCAAACTTGCAATAATTTCCTATCCCATCTGCAATAAAATCCAAAGTCTTGGCCATGGCCTCAAGGCCTTACATGATGGACCCCTTGGTATATTAGAGACCTCTCTTGGTTTCACGTTCTCCCAGGCACACTGGCCTCTCTGATGTTCTTCAAACATTCCAGGTAAGTTCTCATCTCAGGGCCTTTGCAAAGTACCTTTTCTGGCCATCTCAAATAAAATAGAACCCTGCTGTCACTTTCTGCCCCCTTTTCTCTGTTTTATCTCCCTTGGCACAACACTCACAACTCTGACAGTACATTGTCTATGTATCTATTTCCCCGTGCATTGCCTGACTTTCCCACTAGAATGCAAGTGCCATGAGGGCAGGCCTGGATCTGTTTTGTTCACAGCTATAGCACTAGTGCCTAAGACAGTGCCTAGCATATGGCGGCTCCCCCAAAATATTTTTAGGATGAAGAATTAAATGAGGCTGGAAAATACACATATTTCAAGTAGTTACAAGTAGCCAACATGGCTGCAACATGGGAGTGAGGGGATGGGGGGCCAAGGTAAGAACCACTGAAAATGAGGTTGAATGGGTGCTCAGTGACCAAGCCATAAAGGGCACTGTCCTCCTGGCTAACAGTTTGGGCTACATTCTAAGGACAATGGGGAGCCAGTGAAACTTGTAAGGAAGAGAATGGCAAATGCAGGTCTGCTTATTTAAAAGGGAAGACAGCTTGCCATGCAGTAGATAATCTGAGAGGAACTTCAGGCCAAGAGACCTGTTAGGATACTTTTGGAATCACCTCAGTTTCTTCAGCTATAAAATGCAGATAATAACATAATCTTAGTCGCAGACTATAGTGATGACTAAGGGGGGTTGATGTACATAAAGTACTTAGCACAGGACCTGGCATATAAGATGCTATCAGTAAATGTTACCTTATTATCACCAACATTAGGGAAGTGTGAAGGATGATGTCTGTGCTTCTGCTCAGATGACTGTGTGGAAGGTGCTTCTCCTTTGATCTCAATAGGAACTACAGAAATCAGAACTCATTTGTGAGAACACAGAATGAATTCTATTTCGGGCAAGTGTAGTTTGAAATAGCTGTGGGATATCCAGGTGAGATCTGTGGTATGCAGCCTGATATAAGGGTCTAAAGCTCAAAAGGGAAGTTTAAACCAAAGATCAAGATTCAGAGGAATCCCTTCCTTTACCATCAATTGTCCTGCTCCCTTGTGAGCAAAGTCTGAATCCAAAGTACTCAAAAGCAAACTCACTAGAGTAAAAAGCCCCAGGAAGAAACTATCACAGGGCTGAAAAGCAAAATGCCATTACAGGAATTGACTATAATTCTGAGCCTCTCAGTAACCCCTAGCAATGTTCATATTATCCTCCTTTGCATCCTCTTTTAGCACAGAGAAAAGAGCTTAATATACTTATGGCATTTACCACATTCTTCTCCAAGTTGTCCAATTTCCTGTTTTCCAATGTTCCCCTAAAAGAAAAGGCTAAATAAACTCCAGAAGTCTGTACGTTGCAACTGACAGACCTTTTAGCTGTGAAGGAATTTTTTTCTAAGCTCAATGAATTTCAAAACAATGTTCCACTTCTACCCCTGCTTCAAGTATCTGAAAATACACGTGTGAAGTATGATGTCAAGTGCTGGTGAATGTGGCTCCCCAAAGTTCTCTGGAGCTAGTCTTATAAGAAGAATAGGAAGTACAGAAATGGAGCTGGCTGTGCAGCTGGTACAGCAAAAAAGGCTTGTAGTTTACATATAAACAATTAACGTTGGTGCCATTGAAAGGGCAGTGGAACTAGGTTTGATAAACGTGCATTATTTCACTTATTCATTCAACAAACAGCTATTGAGGACCTAATATACCTGTCAGGTACTGTGCCAATGCAGAGGAAGTAACAGTGAACAAGACAGACTTGATTCCTCATGAAGATTCGTGGCTTCAAAGGTTTCCTGTTTGTCAGAACCCTTAAGGATATCTTAAATATAAAGCAAACCCTCTTAGTTTTCATTCATTCATTTACTCGTCAAACAAATATTTATCAATAGTACTGTGCTGGCCTCTGGAGATCACAATGTTGACTAAGACTAGGCAGTTACAATTCAGTTTAAATGTCATGGGAAGGCAAGTACCACGTGACAGTGGAGGATGTAGGAAAGGCCCTGTGTTAGCCTAACTTGTTTACAAATTCTTCAGCACTCCTTTCCATTGAGGGGAAACGTCTATGTCCCCTCCCCTTGAATCTAGGCTGGTTCTGACACTGCCTACCAGTAAAATATGACAGAAATGATGCATCACCCAGTCTTTAAAGAAGTAGCAATATCCTCTCTTAAAACACTTGATCTAGGGGAAGCTAGCTCCCATGTGAATAGATATGTCCCGGGAGTGCCATGTTGTGAGGAAGCCCAAGCTAGCTTAGAAAAGGATATGGGGAAAGAGAGGCCAAGCAAGCTTTAGCTAATCCAGCCATTCTAGCCAGGTGCCAACATCTGAGTAAAACTGCTATCCTGGATATTTTATGCTGGATTGAAAGGCCTCCGTGAAGAGGTAGCATTTAGTCTGAGACCTAAAGGATAGAAGGATTTTGATATAAGAGAACCAAGTGGAAAATTATTCCAGGTAGTGGAATGGGATTATTATTCAAAGATCCAGAGTTGGGGAAGTTCTTGGAGTATACAAGGAGCTGAGAGCAGGTTTTAAAATGGTGATGTAGAGGTGAACTGACTTCATTATCATCCTCCCTGACAGAAACCCATAAACAAATATACAGTGCCAAAGTTTTTACCAGCAACAACCCAGAACTCAAATATGAGGATGAGATAGATCTTGAGGTCACAGAGAAGTAGAAAACCTCTGAGCAGAGGGTAGGAGAATTTACCTACCATCTAGGCTATAAGGATACCCTTCTTCCCAACGCACATTCTTCCTGGCAACAAGTGTGTAGGTAATTTTACCCAATTCCGTTTCTACACTGGAAAAAGTGAGATTGTGATTGCCTGAAGGAAGAAATATCCCTAAGGACAGGCAGAGACAAAGGGAGGAGGTGGGACTAGCGTCCTGAGCCCTGAAATGCCTGCTCTGTAACTCGGCCAAAGGAGATGCCAAATCACATGGCTGTTCAGCAGCAGCACCCTGTAGGAGGTACATTTCACAGGTCCATTGGGCATGAACCTCTAGCCAGCCTTCCCACACTGCTGGGATAATGTCTTTGAAATCTAACCCCATACAGGACAGGCAGTGCTCCAATAATTAACTAGAGCCAAAGCAAACCTGGACTTAAGGCACAGGCTTAGAGCCTCTATTTCTTCAACTGCAAAGGTTCTAATTTGCATTGGTGGTGTCAGAATATCATGAAAAAAACAAGTGAAAGCACTTTGTCAAACTATGTGTTGCTAACCCATGTAAGCCAGCATTACTATGACTGCATTATTTTTTATTTTTATTTCAATAGGTTTTGGGGATAACAGGTGGTGTTTGGTTATATGAATAAGTTCTTTAATGGTTATTTCTGAGATTTTGGTGCAACCATCACCTGAGCAGTGTACACTGTACTCAATGTGTAGTCTTTCATCCCTCACCCTCTTCCCACCTTTTCCTTCCAGTCCTCAAAGTCCATCATATTATTCTTTGCATTCTCATAGCTAAGCTCCCACTTATAAGTGAGAATATATGACGTTTGTTTTTCCATTCCTAAGTTACTTCACTTGGAATAATGGTCTCCAGTTCCATCCAGGTTGCTGTGAATGTGATTATTTCATTCCTTTTCATGACTCAGTATTATAGTATTTTATTGTGTGTATGTGTGTCTGTGTATCGCATTTTCTTTATCCACTTGTGGATTGATGGGCATTTGAATTGAGAATAATGCTGCTATAAACATGTACATGCAGGTATCTTTTTCATAAAATGACTTCTTTTCCTCTGAATGGGATTGCTGGATCAAATGGTAGATCTACTTTTAGTTCTTTAAGGAATCTCCTTACTGTTTTCCATAGTAATTGTACCAGTTTACATTCCCCACCAGCAGGTAAAGTGTTCCTTTTTACTACATCCATGCCAACATCTATTTTTTTTAATTATGGCCATTGTTGCAGGGGTAAGGTGGTAATTGCATTGTGGTTTTGATTTGCATTTCCCTGATCATTAGAGATGTTGAGCATTTTTTTCATATGTTTGTTGGCCATTTGTATATCCTTTTGAGAATTGTCTATTCATGTCCTTAGCCAACTTTTTTTTATAGGATTGTTTTTTTCCTGCTGATTTATTTGAGTTCCTTATAGATTCTGGATATTAGTCCTTGTCAGATGTATAGATTATGAATATTTTTCTCCCACTCTGTGGGTTGTCTGTTTATTGTGCTGGTTATTTCTTTTGCTGTTCAGAAGCTTTTTAGTTTAATTAAGCCTCATCTATTTATCTTTGTTTTTGTTGCATTTGCTTTTGGGTTCTTGGTCATGAAGTCTTTGCCTAAGCCAATATCTAGAAGGGTTTATCCAATGTTATCTTCTAGAATTTTTATGGTTTCAGATCTTAGATTTAAGTCTTTGATCCATCTTGAGTTGACTTTTGTATAGGGCGAGAGATTAAGATCTAGTTTTATTCTTTGACCCGTGGCTTGCCAATTATCCATTTGTTCAACAGAGCATCCTTTCCCCACTTTATGTCTTTGTTTGCCTCATCAAAGATTAGTTGACTTTATTTGGCTTTATTCCTGGATTCTCTATTCTGTTCCATTGATCTATATACCTATTTTTATACCAGTAACATGCCATTTTGGTGATTATGTCCTTATAGTATAGTTTGAAGTCAGGTAATGTGATGCCTCCAGATTTGTTCTTTTTGCTTAGTCTTGCTTTGACTATGCAAGCTGTTTTTTAGTTCCATATGAATTTTAGGATTGTATTTTCTAGTTCTATGAAAAATGATGGTGGTATTTTGATGGGAACTACATTGAATTTGTAGATTGCTTTTGGCAGTATGGTCATTTTCACAATATTGATTCTACCCATCCATAAGTATGGATTGTGTTTCCATTTGTTTGTATCATCATTATTTGTTTCCGCAGTGTTTTGTAGTTTTCCTTGTAGAGGTTTTTCACCTCCTAGGCTGGGTATATTCCTAAGTACTTTATTTTTTGGTGGCTATTGTAAAAGGGGTTGAGTTCTTGATCTGATTCTCAGCTTGTTCACTGTTGGTGTATAGCAGAGCTACTGATTTTTGTACATTAATTTCGTATCCCAAAACTTTGCTGAATTCATTTACCAGTCCTAGGAGCTTTATGGAAGAGTCTTTAGGGTTTTCTAATTACACAATCATGTCATCAGCAAACAGCAACAGCTTGACTTCCTCCTTATTGGTTTGGATGCCCTTTATTTCTTTCTCTTGTTTGATTGCTCTGGCTAGGACTTCCAGTATTATGTTGAATCGATTTAGTGAAAGCAGGCATCCTTGTCTTGTTCCAGTTCACAGGGGGATTGCTTTCAACTTTTCCCCACTCAGTATAATGTTGTTTGTGGGTTTGCCATAAATGGCTCTTATTACCTTAAGATGTGTCCCTTCTATGTCAATTTTGCTGAGGATTTTAATCATAAAGAAATAGTGGATTTTGTCAAATGCTTTTTCTGCATCTGTTGAGATTACTGTATGTGTTTTTTTTTAATTATGTTTATGTGGTGTATCACATTTGTTAACTTATGAATGTTAAACCATCCCTGCATCCCTGGTATGAAACCCACTTGATCATGGTGTTTTATCTTTTTGATATGCTGTTGGATTCTGTTGGCTAGCATTTTGTTGAGGATTTTTGCTTCTGTGCTTATCAGGGATATTAGTCTCTAGTTTTCTTTTTTTGTTATGTCCTTTCCTGATTTTAGTATTAGGGTTATACTGGATTCACAGAATGATTTAGGGAGGATTCCTTCTTTCTCTGAGACCAGTGTCAATATGATTTGTACCAATTCTTCTTTGAATGTCAGATATGATTTATCTGTGAATCTATCTGGTCCTGGACATTTTTTGGTTGGTAACTTTTTAATTACTGTTTCAATCTTGCTGCTTGTTATTTGTCTGTTCGGAGTTTCTATTTCTTTCTGGTTTAATTTAGGAGAGTTGTATACTTTCAGAAATGTTTCCATCTCCTCTAGGTTTCCTAGTTTGTGTGCACAAAGGTGTTCATAGTAGACCTGAATGAGCTTTTGTGTTTCTGTGGTATTGGTTGTAATATCTCCTGTTTTGTTTCTAATTGAGCTTCTTTGGATCTTTTCTATTTTCTTGGTTAATACATCAATTTTATTTATCTTTATAAAGAATCAGCTTTTGTTTCATTTATCTTTTGTGTTTTTATTTGTTTCAATTTCATTTGTTAATATTTCTGTTCTGATCTGATCTTTGTTATTTATTTTCTTTTGCTGAATATGGGTTTGAATTGTTCTTGTTCCTCCAGTTCAGTGAAGTATGTCCTTAAATTGTCTATTTGTGCTCTTTCAGGCTTTTTGATGTAGGCATTTAATGCTATAAACTTTCTTCTTAGCACCACCTTTGCTGTATCCCAGATGTTTGGATAGATTATGTCACTGTCATTGTTCACTACAAAGAAATTTTTAATTCCCATCCTGATTTCATTTTTGACCCAACCATCATTCAGGAGCAGGTTATTTAATGTCCATGTATTTGCATGTTTCCTTTTTTTTTTTAGATGGAGTCACGTGTGCTGGAGTGCAATGGCACAATCTCGGCTCACTGCAACCTCTGCCTTCCAGGGTTCAAGTGATTCTCCCTCCTAAGCCTCCTGAGTAGCTGGGATTACAGGCACCTGCCATCATGCCTGGCTAATTTTTAAATTTTTTTGTAGAGATGGAGTTTCATCATGTTGGCCAGGCCAGGCTGGTCTTTTATTTATTTTTTTTTTTTCCTTTTGAGACAGAGACTCATTCTGTCACCCAGGCTGGAGGGCAATGGTGTGATCTCAGCTCACTGCAACCTCTGCCTCCCAGGTTCAAGTGATTCTCCTGCCTTAGCCTCCCGAGTAGCTAGGATTATAGGCACCTGCCACCATTCCTGGATAATTTTTGTATTTTTACTAGAGACACAGTTTCACCACATTGTCCAGACTGGTATTGAATTCCTGAGCTCAGGCAATCTGCCCACCTCAGCCTCCCAAAGTGCTGGAGTACAAGTGTGAGCCACTGCACCTGGTCGGCCAGGCTAGTCTTGAACTCCTCACCTCAGGTGATTCACTTGCCTCAGCTTCCCAAAGTGCTGGGATTACAAGCATGAGCCATCACACCCAGGCTTGAAATTTCCTTTTGATTTCCAATTTTATCCTACTGTGGTCTGAGAGAGTACTTTATATAATTTCAATTTCTTTAAATTTACTGAGACTTGTTTTGTGCCCTATCACATGGTCTATCTTGGAGAATGTTCCATGTGCTGATGAATAGAATGTATATTCTTCAGTTCCTGGGTGGAATGTTCTGTAAATATCTGTTAATTCCATCTGTTCTAGGGTATAGTTTAAGCACATTGTTTCTTTCTTTCTTTCTCTCTCTTTTTTTTTTTTTTTTTTTTTGAGATGGAGTCTCATTCTGTCACCCAGGCTGGAGTGCAGTAGCGCAATCTTGGCTCACTGCAACCTCTGCCTTCCAGGGTCAAGAGATTCTCCTACCTCAGCCTGCCCCCCGAGTAGCTGGGATTACAGGCACCTGCCACCATGCCCAGCTAATTTTTGTATTTTTAGTAGAGTTGGGGTTTCATCTTGTTGACCAGGTTGGTCTCAAACTCCTGACCTCAAGTGATCCTTCTGCCTCGGCCTCCTAAAGTGCTTGGATTACAGGCATGAGCCACCACACCTGGCCTAAGTTCATTGTTTCTTTATTGACTTCCTGTCTTGATGACCTTTTCAGTGCTGTTAGTGGAATATTGAAGTCCCCCACTATTATTGTGTTGCTAGCTATCTCTTAGGTCTAGTAGTAATTGTTTTATAAATTTGGGAGCTCCAGTGTTATGTGCATATATATTTAGTATTCTGTTAGGTGCATATATATTTAGTATTTTCCTGTTGGACTAGTCCTTTTATCATTATATAATGTCCCTCTTTGTCTTTTGTAACTGACATTGCTTTAAAGTTTGTTTTGTCTGATATAAGAACAGCTACTTCTGCTCACTTTTGGTGTCCATTTGCATGGAATATCTTTGTTCAACCCTTTACCTTAAGTTTATATGGGTCCTTTTGTATCAGGTGAGTCTCTCAAAGGAAACAGATATTAGGTTGGTGAATTCTTATTCATTCTGCCATTCTGTATCTTTTAAGTGGAACACTTATGCCATTTACGTTGAACATTAGTATTGAGATGTGATGTACTACCCTATACATCATTCTATTTGTTGCCTAACTACCTTGTGTTTTTTTATTGTGTTATTGTTTTATAGGTCTTGTGAGATTTATGCTTCAAGGAGATTCTATTTTGGTGTACTTCAAGGATTTGTTTCAAGATTTAAAGCTCCTTTTAGCAGTTCTTACAGTGCTAGCTTGGTAGTGGCAAATTCTCTTGGCATTTGTCTGAAAAAGACTTTATCTTTCCTTCATTTATGAAGCTTAGTTTCACTGGATACAAGATTCTTGGCTGACAATTGTGTTGTTTAAGAAGGCTAAAGATAGGACCCCAATCCCTTCTAGCTTGTAGGATTTCTGCTGAGAAATATGCTCTGTTAATCTGATATGCTTTCCTTTATAGGTTATCTGAAACTTTTGCCTCACATCTCTTAAGATTCTTTTCTTCATCTTGACTTTAGATAACCTGATGACTAGGTGCCTGTGCAATGATTTTTTTGTGATGAATTTCCCAGGTGTTCTTTGAGCTTCTTGTATCTGAATGTCTAGATCTCTATCAAGGCCAGGGAGATTTTCCTTGATTATTCCCTCAAATATGTTTTCCAAACTTTTAGATTTCTCTTCTTCCTTGGGAAAAGAAATTATTCTTAGGTTTGGTCATTTAACATAATCCCAAATTTCTTGAGGCTTTGTTCATTTTTTTAATTCTTTTTTTCTTTGTCTTTGTCAGTTTGGGTTAATTTGAAAGTCTTATCTTAGGACTCTGAAGTGCTTTCTTCTACTTGTTCGATTATATTGCTGCAACTTTCCAGTGCATTTTGCATTTCTCTAAGTCTGCCCTTGATTTCCAGAAGTAGCGATTGTTTTTTATTCATGCTATCTATTTCACTGGAAATTTCTCCCCTCATATTCTGTATCCATTTTTTTAAATTTCTTTAAGTTGGACTATACCTTTTCTGGTGCCTCATTAATTGGATTAATAATGATCAACCTTCTGAATTCTTTTTCTGGCAATTCAGAGATTTTTGTCTTGGTTGGATCCATTGCTGGTGAGCCAGTGTGATCTTTTGCAGGTGATAAGGAATCTTGTTTTATCATATTAACAGAATTGTTTTTCTGTTCCTTCTCATTTGGGTAGACTATGTCAGAAGGAAGATCTGGGACTCAAGTGCTGCTGTGCAGATTCTTTTGTCCCACAGGGGTGCTCCCTTGATATGGTGCTCTCCCCTTTCCCCTAGGGATGGGGCTTCCTGAGAGCCAAACTGCAGTGATTGTTACTTCTCTTCTGGACCTAACCACCCAGTGGAGCTACTAGGCTCCAGGCTGGTACTGGAGAGTGTCTGCAAAGAGTACTATAATGTGATCTGTCTTTAGGTCTCTCAGTCACAGATACAAGCACCCATTCCAGTGGAGGTGGTAGGGGAGTGAAGTAGACTCTGCAAGGGTCCTTGGTTGTATTTTTGTTAAATGCACTGGTTTTGTGTTGGTTGGCCTCCAGCCAGGAGGTGGCACTTTCAAGAGCCCATCAGCTGTGGTTGTGTAGGGAGGATCAGGTGTTGGGTAGGACCATAGTGCTCCCTAAAGATTATGTCCTTTGTCTTTGGCTACCAGGGTGGGTAGAGAAAGACCATCAGGTGGAGGCAGGGTTAGGCATGTCTAATCTCAGTCTCTCCTTGGGCAGGCCTTGCAGCAGATCTGTGAGGGATGGCAGAGTGGCTCCCAGGCCAAAAAAAAGTTATCTTCCCAGGTGGATTATGACTATCTCTGCTGCATCACACAGGTCACCAGGGAAGTGGAGGGATGTTGGCAATCACAGGCCTTACCAAACCACACAGCCTGCAGCCTGGTCTCACTCCCTCTGTGACCCCACAATAGTACCCAGTTAATTTCCAGGCAGCCAGTGAGCAGGGCTGAGAACTTGCCCCAGGCTACAAGCCTCCCAGCTGAGAAAGCAAGCAGACTCACAGTTCTTCAGGCGTCCTATGGAGCCTGCCGTGGCACTCCACCTCCTTCAAATGGATTTTCTCAGCTTTCCTGGTATATTCCTGCGGTAGCAATTAAAGCAAAAGTTCATGATGTGAGTCTCCACATGCTGCTTTGTCTATCCAAGCGAGAGCTGAAAGTTCTATTATGGTATTTACCTGCTGCTTGATGGATTGGTGAAGAACACAGTCACTGCTTTTTATAACATCTCTTGCTTTTTCTAGGGTAGTAAGTATATGAGTCCTGTCCCTCTGGTCTCTGATACCAACACCATAACTTCATGAGCTCTTCTACCTTCTGAAGTTTCTACCAAAGTCATAAGAAGACAGACATCTTCCACCCCAGAAGCTCCTTTCCCTTTAGAACAGTTCTCAAACTTGAGAATCTCAAACATCAGAATCACCTGGAGGACTTGTTAAAATGCAGACTGTTGGATGGCAGCCCCAAAGCTTCTGATGCAGTAGACCTGGGAAGAGGACTAAGAATTTGCATTCCTAACAAATGCCCAGGTAAGGCTGATGCTGCTAGTCTGGGGTCTACTATGAGAACTGCCTTAGATGAGCATGCACCCAATTTCTGTTTCTGACTGGAAGGTCTCTTATATTTTACACAAAGGTTCCCCCAAAAATTCAAGAACCAACAAAAGAAAATTTCTTCCAAATTCTTTTTCTTTTTTCCTTTAATTGCATTTATTTTAATGCTGAATTTACTCCCATGCCATAAATTTTTGTTTCTTCAGTTTCTTCTGGGATATCTTCTTCTTCTGGGCAACCTCCTCTTCTGGTTTAGGAACTATCTGTTCCTCTTCGGTAAGGATCATCTCAATGTGGCAGGGAGAGCTCACGTATGGGTTAGTCCGACCATGAGCTCTATAGGTCTGGCAGCTCATCCTGGGTGCTTTGTTCACTTGGATATGCTCAATGATCGAGAATCTACATCTAAACCCTTAAGTTCAGTATTACTCTCTGCATTTTTAAGCATGTGCAGCAAAAATTCAGCACTCTTTTTGAGCCGCCAACTTTGTGTCCAGCCCCACTGCTTGGCCTGGGCACACCTGCCAACTCCACCATTGTAATGTCGGAATGGTACACACTGCTTCTGTAAAGTGACATCTTTCAGATATTTTGTGGCTTCTTAATATGAAATCTAGCTGTTCTTGTTTTAAACAGTGGTAGGCATGGAGCCAAGGTGCCTGGTTTCAAATGTTGGTCTGCCTGGTTTAAAAACGCTGTGCCAGCTGCAAGGCCTGGGCCAAGTACCTACCTCCTATGATCACTGTAAGGATGAAGAGTTAATGCAAGCAAAGCACTAAGAGCCTCAGCTGGCACTGGGTAAACGTGTGATAAATGCTAGCTGTTAGCATTATTATTCCGAAGTGGGACTCATGTAATTGGTTTTTTTATGAATTTCACATAAAAACTAGTAGAAAGTTCAAATTTGTGACCCATCTCTGGAAAATATACAGGACTGCATAGCAAGCATTTTGGGAACAAACTTCATTTTTGGCTTCATCTAACTTTTTAACTTACCTTTTTCTTAGGACTCAACTACATTACTTCATTTTAATGTATTTTCTCATCATAAATTATTATATGAGTAGCTATATACCAATTTAAATTCTGTCTTAAATAGGTGGATTCTATATATAAATAAATAGTTCTTTATTTATGCAGCCTCTCCATAAATAATCAGGGGGTTTCAGGTTCTGGATTCCTATATCCCAAGTTCTTTAGGAACCTGATCATTACAGCTTTACATTATCAAGCACCTTAACCACACATTAATAACAAAAAAAATCTTGTGTAAGAACCGTATTTTTTAATGTAGTTGTTTTACTTAACCCCTTAATTAAATTTGTTTTGGTTCTTGGAATGATATAGAGCATATTCTACAAAATCAAGCTGCTATCCAACTTTTGCTACCTTCATCTTATGAAGATATTATTGACCTTCTACTGACAGATACAGACTTTAAGTGGTTTTTGTAGCCTTCACTCATTCCAAAAGTAGTTATTCTGTGCCTAATGTATGTTGCACATTTTGCAGAGCATTAGGGAGGTGACAGTCCTCAAGACACTATCTATCCTCATGGAATTCAGACCCATAAATAAGCAGATAATTAGCATACTACAAGATGCATGTTATGAATTATAAAAATTGACATTTGTTGGATACTTATATTATTCTGCACATTTTACATGAATGATCTCTGTTTTATCCTCACATAGACCCTACACTGCAGGCACTACCATTTTTCTTACTTTGTCATTGTGGAAACTGAAGCCCAGAGGCCCCAAAATCATGTTGAGTGTAAGAGGCAGAATCGGGCTTCAAACTCAGGTAGTCTACCTCTAGGGTCCACTCCCTGAATCTCTCTCTGTTGCTGCTTTTCTGCAATGTATCATGAGAGTGGAGGGATAATGTTTCCAGGGATGCTTGGACCCAGTGATGTGAAAAAAGCAACTTTGGACAGAGAAAAGCAATTAGCAAGAAGAGAGAAGGGCAGGACCCTTGGCAAAGCACATTAAGTAGCAGAATTAGGTAGATTCTGTGGCAGGTACCATGGGTTGAGGAAAGGCTGAATAAGCAGCCTGCAGTAATGACCCATAGAGGCATTGGAGAGGGGCCACTGTAGCAAATTGCAGTACTAGCCCCGAGGAGAACGAAGGGCTCCACAGGTAGTAGTTTATATAATGTTCAAAATCAGCACTTTCCATGGAGTTCATCAACAGAGCAGGAACTGTAAGACCTAATGTCTGAAGAGGCACTTGCCTTTGCCTTCACACATTAAAGCAGGGAGTAGATTTTGCACATAGGCATTGTCCAAAAATTCTGTGCCTACATGCACTCAGTGCTTTAATGTTGGATACATGATATACAGGATTTCTTAATTATCTTCCATGTCTGAATTAGAGTCTTGCTTCAGTTACCTATGGCTAGGTAACAACTTCAAAACTTAGTAGTATTTTTTAAAGTGCCATTTTATAGAGCTCATAATTTGGCAAGTTAGGACATCCCTCCAGAGCTGAGATGGTTTTGAGATGGCTTGAATGGTTAGAGATGGCTCTCAGGAGAGTCAGACATGTGACATGGCATTGTCTTCCTCTAAAATAAGCATTCTAAGCAACGATGCTGCTGCTTCCTTAAAGCCTTGGAAAAGCACCAATTCTGCCATATTCTACTGGTCAACACAGTCAAAATCAGCCCAGTTTCAAAGAAAGGGAATATATATATACCTCCTCTCACTAGAGAGGAATGTCAAAGAATGTGTGGACAAGCTTATTCTATCACGGGCCCCTTCCTACAGCCTCCATTGTCACACTGTACTTACCTCCCCATGACATTTAAACTGAATTGTAAATTGTCCAGTCTTAATCAACATGGTGACCTCCAGAGGCCAGCACAGCACCCTTGATGAATATTTGTTCAATGAGTTAATGAGTGAAAATTAAGAAGGTTTGTCTTATATTTTAGAAATCCCCAAGGCTTCTGGGAAACAGAAAGCAAGTAACCCAGATTTATTACTTAAATGAAATCACTAAAATGATTTACCAAGAGAGGTACCATAGAAATATGTATATATGCATATATTTATAATAGATATATTATGTATATAGAAATGTGGTAGTTTTGTAGCTGCATGAGAGAATAGAAATAATAATGCTACAATTGAATAACTCATTATTTATGTAGTGCTTACCATGTAAGCCCTTCATGAGAATTGCCTCAGTACAAGAAATTGAGATCTGTTATGGGATGAATTGTGCTCTTCATCCCCTTCAAAAAAAAAAAATCATATGCTGTAGTCTAAGCTCTAGTAGATCAGAATGTGATTATATTTGGAGATAGGATATTAAGTTAAAGTGAAGCCATTAGCATAGGCCCTAATCCAATATGATTAGTGTCCTTGTAAGAGAATGTTAGGACACAGAAAGACACAGAGGGAAGACCATGTGAAGACACAAGGAGAAGACGGCTACCAACAAGCCAAAGAAAGAGGCCTCAAGAAGAAACCAACCCTGCAGACACCTTGATCTCAAATTTCTAGCCTGTAGAGTTGTGAGAAAATTAATTTTTATTGTTTAAGCCACCCAGTTTGTGGGACTTGGTGATGGCAGCCCTAGATGACTAATACAAGGTCTCAGGAGATGGACAGTAATACCCTAAAACAGCCCAGAACCTCACCTAATTCTCCATCACATGCCTTGGGGATGAAGAGAGGGTTGTAGTTCTTACCTGGAAGCACAGGCAAAGACAGCAGCCTGAAGAACCTGATACTAGATGCCAAAGGAGACTCACAGAGACATCTAAACTAAATTCTAGAGTGGACAAGAAACAACCAAGAACCACTCCTCAGAAGGTCCAAGGGCACAGAGTCCCACAGTTATGCATAACTGGGACTTAAGTTATTTTATATGTATGCAAAAGAAACAGTTATCCCAGGATTGGAGGGCTTGAAGACACTGGGCTCAATTTGAAACAAAAAGGTGTTTTCAATATAGGTGGAGCTCTGCCAGTAACACTTGCTTCTACAAAGGAAGGACATTCAAAGCTCCCCCCAGGACTGGAAAGTGCCAGAAGGCCAGCTGCCCCCTGCTACAGCTCAGGGAATCTCCTTCTCCCCCACCCAGTACCAGCCCTTCTGTTGCAGCAAGCAGAGAGTTCCACTCCAAAGGGGAGGTGGAGAAGTAGATGACCAAAAAAAAAAGTATTACATTAGTTTTCTGTGGCTACTGTAACAAATTACCAAATAGTTGGTGTCTTAAAACAACAGAAATTTACTCTCACATAGTTCTGAAGGCTGGAGGTCCAAAATCAGTAACATTGGGCTGAAATCAGGGTGTGAGCAAGGCAATGCCCCCACTAGAGGCTGGCCCCCACCAAATCATTCCAATCTCTGCCTCCATGGCCACCTGTTCCTCCCCTCTGTCTCTGTGCCTAATCTTTCTGTCTCTTTATAAAGACACTTATGTTGGCATTTAGTCCACCCAGTAATCCAGGATAATCTCCCCATATCAGTACCCTTAACTTTATCCTATCTGCAAAAACTTATCATTTGCAACATATTTTACAGTTATTACAAATTATAAAATTGAATAATACATTTTATTTGCAACCGTAAGGCAACATTTATAGATTCCAGGGATTAGGACCTGATATTTAGGGTGCTGATATGGTTTGGCTGTGTCCCCACCCAAATCTCATCTTGAATTTGGGTAGCTCCCATAATTCCTATGTGCTGTGGGAGAGACCTGGTGGGAGGTAATTGAATCATGAAGGTGGGTCTTTGCCATGCTCTTCTCATGATAGTGAATAAGTCTCATAAGATCTGATGATTTTATAAAGGGCAGTTCCCCTGCACATTCTCTCCTGTCTGCTGCCATGTAAGATGTGCCTTTGCTCCTCCTTTGCCTTCCACCATGATTGTGAGGCCTCCCCAGACATGTGGAACTGTGATTACTTATAAATTACAGTCTCTGGTCTTTCTTCATAGCAGTATGAAAATGGACTAATAAAAGGGCCATTATTCAATCTACTACAGTCATCTTCCACCTTTGCTTGGCAGACAGGATTCCACCATCTCTGTTCATTCACAAAGGCTATCTTTGAAGCTGCTCGGGGATGCCCATCTTAAGGATACGCCTATATCTCTCTGTAATTGGCTGAATTCTAAAATGCCAATTTCTCTAATAAGATTGCTCTAACCCTATTTCACTCATGTCACATCTATATCTATTGTCTTTTATTTATTGATGATGAGCTGACTCAAGGATGTGGCTCAGTGTGTGTGTTTTCCCAACATGCCAAATAAACTTGGGTTTGCAAAAAGTTACAAACTTCTTACTCATAAAAATATTGGAATTCTCTCAAAAGTGCTCTTGAAATACACAGAAACTCAAGAAGAATGAACACCCAGCACTCAGAGACCAAAAGAAGCAGGATGGAGAGGGTGTCAAATGTGTAATTTTTAGTGCATTAAGATGTGCCAGAGTGTGCTATGTCCACTAGATGAAAGCTGGAAATTGCATAGTCCAGAAGCTTCTTCCCTATGTGGATCTGAGTTGGAGGATCTCCAAAAGAGGAACTTGCAGAAGAAATGAAGAAGTCATTATTCTCAGAAGGTCACAGTGGGCAGACATGGTGACAGACCCATATGAATGCAGCTACTGGGCTCCAGTTTCCAACTCCTCTTTCAAACTCTGGCCCCACCAAACAAAAGCAGCTCCAAGGCAAACTTCAGAGGTGCAGCTTCTCCAGACTTCTCTGTCAACCTTCTTTGCAGCCCCACACCAGCAGTCAGACACACACAGGATACGGGGTTTTCTTGCACACTGTGACCTGCCCACTTGTACCAGATCTCCTAATAATCATGTTTAGTGACTGTTTGGTTCTCCAGCTGCCCTTTCCGGACTTTCCCTTCCCCAGTGCCTCCCAACCAGCCTAAGTATGTTTACACTTCTAAGGTCAATCCCTTATTCCCACAGTATTTACAGTGGCTCTTTTGTCCTCCCTGAACCCCAACTAATATATAGAAATTCCTTTTCCCACGCACAGTTCAACCTGTAAACGAGTGAACCTAAAAGTATTTCTCAATGTTTAGTCCAAGACCCTCCTACATCAGAAATATCTGAGGAGCCCATCTTGAATTCATATTGCTGGGCTCCACTTCAGACCTACAGAATCAAAATCTCTAAGAATGGGGCCCAGGATTTTGCATTTTAATGAGCATGGAAGGTGACTTGTGCACATGCAAGTTAAAACAATTATATTATTGCTAAGATTTAAAAACTTTTGATACCATTGAAAACAGTAGTTCGGTCCATTTCCTTATTCATTGAGCAATCACCGACCAGTTGTTATGTGCTATGGACTATGTGACCATCTGGAGGTGAATAAGGTCATCTCTTGTCCTCCTGTGGCATGGATACCCTGGTATGGGAAATATGAATGTGACAATAACAGCTCTTCTTTATTAGATGCTTACTACATAGCAGTTTACATGCATTGTTTCACTAACAACCCTACAGGAAGCAGCATCTTATTATACTCGTTTTCCAGGTAAAAAGTTGAGTCTCAAAGAATATGAGCCCAAATGTCACCTTGAACTCATCTTTGTGCCATTCGGCTGTCTGCAGAATAATGCAAGTTGTTCGTGGTGTATGGGCACCTTGGATGAGAGGGCAGAGAAACCCCAGAGCAGTAGAAACCCCAGAGTAGGAACCACTTAAATCGTAAAGTGATTTTGAAACCATTCTGAAATCTTATCCACATCCTTCCCATGGTGTGGGATTTGGCAGTTATGAAGCAGAATTATTTCTCTGCACTATAAATCTGCATATAAATGTTCTATTCTTTCTGTTAATACAGATAACTGTTAAGACCTCCTGATAATCCCCCGTTCCCATCTAGTTTGTAAGAGGTAGGCAATTTGGATATCCAGAAACCTGATGAAGGTCTTGACTGTAAAAGGCCTGGGGCAGTAGGAGTCTGGAGGCACTATTTGCCTCGGCTGTCATAAGTTTTAACATCAAAAGTCTCCCCTCCTAATAGAGGAAAGGGTTCTTCCTGGGGAGAAGAGACTTCTGTGATCTCTATAAACCTGGGTCCAAAGCTTAAAACTTTATACTCCTCTCTCCCCTGGAGTCCCTTTATATCCTGATAATAATATAAAGTTGCCAGTTACAATGAAATGGCTTTTTCCTTGTATTTTGTAGGTTACTCTGGAAACTCCAGGAGGGCATAACTGTGAAGAAAAAGGCTCGTGGGACTAGAGAAATAATCACAGGGGCTAAGAACATTTCCAATCCTGGGATCCAGTGATCCAGTCCTAGTGAGGCTCCCGTGATGCCGTGGGAGGCTCTGCACTGCTGAATTCTTGGGGTGTGCCCATCACCCAGACATGCAGCACTCCCTGGGCCCTTCCTAACTGAGCTGCTTCTCAGATTTCCCATTACCATTCCAGTACCCGTGAAACAAAGGATTTAGTATGAGAACCCCAGATTATTCCCTGTTACTCTACCAAACATCCTTAGCACAAGGTTTGTTACACAGTCCTGAGCCCCACCTGACTCCAGCTTCTGTGAGTGAGAGCTTGCCTCTCCTTACAGATCGCCAATGCTGATTGACCCTTGGTCTTGTTCATTTGTTTTTTAATTGAAGGCATCCTACAACGCCATTGTCCTAGACTCATCTTTCCAACATCAGACGCTGTCCAAAACATACCAAAGAGGGACACACTTTTCACACATGGAGCATTATCCTCTCTCAGTGTGACCTTGGAAGAAAGTTCCTGTAAGATACTAGCATTTCAATAGCAGGTATTCCATTTCAATAGCAGGTATTCCAGCCTCCTCATTCCCCACTGGGTTCCTCATAGCTCAGCTTTGTCCTTCGTTCTTTCCCATTTCATTCTTATATGTCTTCTTTCGGAAATAGTTATGTGAGTCTTAGTTTGATAGATGTTTAATGTTTTAACTAATAAAATTCAAAGTAGGATTTCTGCTATGGACTGAATTCTGTCCCTGAATTTCACATATTGAAGCCCTAACCTGCAATGTGACTGTATTGAAAAATAGGGCTTTTAGGAAGTAAATAAGGTTTAGGTCATAAGGGTAGAGTCCTTATCTGATAGGATTGGTGGCCTTGTAAGAAGAGGAAGAACTTGCTCTCCTTTCCCCACACATACATACCAAGGAATGGCCATATGAGGACACAAGCCAAGAAGATAACCCTAACCAGAACCTGACCATACTGGCTCCTTGATTTCAGACATCCAGCCTCCAGAACTGTTGAGAAAATAAATTTCTGTTGTTTAAGCCACTCGGTCTTGGGTACTTTATTATGGCAGCCTGAGCAGACTAAGACAGACTTGCTTTAAATTACAATCAACACCATTTTAAATCAAAATACACCATGGTGTGTGCTATGATGGAGGTAAACATCTAGTATTACTGGACTAACCCTGTCCTGAAGGCAAAATGCCTTCCCAGAAGAGATGATGTCTAAAGTTGAACTGTAAAGGATAAAAGGGGTGGAAAGTATCTTCAAAGGAGGAGAGGCCATGCACAAACCCAGAGAGTAAAACAGACCACTAATCCACTGGATACTGCAAACATTTCAATATGGCGAGAGAGCAGAGTAGAGATGAGTGACAAGAGGTGTGGCCAGAGGACTTGACAGGGACAGATTGAGAAGGTCGTACTAAGGAATTTATTTTGACAGCAAAGAAAAACCACCTGAAGAGTTTTAAATACAGGACTGACAAAACAGGAGGTACATTGTAAAGAAAGGTCATAGAATGTAAGTGGCATGTCTACGTCCAGAATCAGCAACAATAACATTATAATAATTCAACAAACATGTAATAAGTGCCTATTATGGGCCAGGAGCTCTCCTAGGTACCAGGAATATAGAAGTAAACAAAACAGATGAAAAAAAAAAAAACCCCTATTCTCATAAAACCTACATTCTATCATTGGGATGCAGACCATAATCAAGAAAAAAATATTGTATATAAGGCAATTAGAGAGTCCAGAATGAGTGTGGGTGGGCAGGGGATGGGAGATGATACAGACTAATAAGAGAAGGCCTTGCTAATAAAGTGGCATTTGAACAGAGACCCAAAGGAAGTGAGCAATGAGCTAGTGGAATCTGAGAACAGAGCATTTTAGGCTGAAAGAGTAGCAAGTGCATAGGTCCTGGGGTAGGAGTAAGCCTGTCCAGGAATAGCTAGGAGACCAGTACAGTTAGAGCAGTGAGAGAAGAGGGGTAAAGGGAAGAGCTGAGGCCAGGAAGGCCAGCTCAGGTGCCTTCTTGGGACGCATTCAAAGCCCTGAGTTCTTGGGCTGCCAGAATTACCAAGGCCTGAGAAGAAATGTAGAGTTGCTAGGATCAGGGCAGAAAATACACAAGGTGAACCTGGAAAATGTTAGAATGTCAGAAAAAAAAAAAGGACTAAAAAAAAAAAGACCCACAATGTTGGAGGCTCATGTCAGAGGGGCATGAAGTCAACTGCAATGGCCGTTTCTGGAATACCTTGAGCCACAAAATTAATTTTTAAAAAGAAGTATAGAGGCCGGACATGGTGGTTCATGCCCGTAATCCCAACACTTTGGGAGACTGAGGTGAGAGGATCACTTGAGCCCAGTTTGAGACGAGCCTGGGAAACAGAGAGAGAAAAATTAAAAATTAGCCAGGTGTGGTGGGGCATGCCTGTAGTCCCAGCTACTCAGGAGGCTGAGGCAGGATTTTTTGCGCCCAGGAATTGGAGGTTGCTGTGAGCTGTGATTGAATCACTGCACTCTAGCCTGGGAAAGACGGCAAGACCCTATCTTACTCTAAAAAAGAGGGAAAAAGGTGTATAAAGAATATAAACTCTTTCTCATCTATATGCTACATCTTGTCACCTGGGCCCCAAAACAGCTTTTGAATCCAAACTTTCTCTCATCTACTTCATCTTCCAATCTCCCTGGCTCATGCCCCCAACCACATTTTTTTCTTCCGTTTATACACTCACATACACACAGGATTCTGTGAACATCTGAAATACACACACATACTTGGAAAAGAGAGTGGAGCTATCTACACCAATAGTTTCCACACACTTCCCCATGAACATCGGCAGGAGGTGAATTTTCACGAAGTCCTTCATGAAATAACAAAAAAGAACAAGGAAACTATAGTGAGTTTTCATAAAACTAATTGTATCCCATTTAAATGTCTGTTTTGATTAGCTGCTGTAACGAGTACCAAATATCTTTGTGGTTTAATACAATGAAAGTATATTTCTTAATGTGCTGGTAATTAAGTTATTCCCTCTTCACTGGAATGCCATTTTTCTACATCCTGGAATTCTGCAAACCATATTCGGCTTTGTCAACTTCTTCCTGAAGGTTCTGCCAGTAGCAGGTTCTGGAAGGAGACTGCAAGAATGGAGGAGAGATAAGGAACATGCTCCTTCCTGGGCTGGGTTTTAGTTTTGGTTTGTTGTTTGGTAATGGTTTCGGGGGAGGTTGTTTTGTTTTGCTATACCTGTAAATGTCACCTGAGCACTGCTTCTTTACCTGGTAACAGTTGCTTATTCTAAAAGCAGTTGGTTCTGGTTTCCAGTTTTTTCCCTATTCCCAGAATGAGCCTCATGGAGCTCCCAGAGATATCAGCACTGCTGGTTGATGTCCCCTCCTCAAAGGAATGAGTTTCACCTCTGCATTACCCACTTGTAATCCAGTGAGAATGTTCTGGGTCAACAGGTGGCCTTCCAGGGTCGTTCGGGTACTCGGGCTCCCTATGATTCGGTCACCACTAGGCCCCTGGGTCCTATGCAGGATCCTTAGTGTCTGTCCTACAGATGGGAACTTGAAGAGAGGAGAATTGTGTAGGAGGTTTTTGCAGGCTGGGACAGCAAGTGATGAACCTTGTTTGTGCCACATCCCGATGGCTCATCTCACTGGGAAGAAGGCTGGGAACTGTAGTCTGGCTGTGGCTTCTGATGAAAGTGCAGCAATCACTGCCACACACATCCTTCCTTTACTAGAGTGTTCAACTGTCCATTCCTAAAGCAGAGTAACAGTAGTGGTGAGGTTTTCTGCTGGCAAAGTAAAAGGTTAATTTCCTCCCAAGACCTCAGCGCTCAGTAGGTTCACAAAAACCAAAAGGCTGAGAACATTGCGCCCTAATACAGCTGGCCTCAGATGTCTTCTTTGTGCTCATATAAGTGACAGCCCAGATCTGTTTATGCACACTTCCAAGTTATAATCTCTTTTCTTCTGAACACAGTGAAGCATAAATCTTCTGTCCCATTATTATATGGAAAACCTATAATCATATGTCATCTATGATTCCTAACAACAGGGTTGTAATTATTCTCTAGTGAACTCACATATTTGAGGCTCCAAATGAGGGCTGAAAGTGGGGCAGTATTATCCAAGTTCCTTGACCTCCCTAGAAGAAATTTCCTATTTACAAAATAATAATAGTACAGAGTTTAGAATAATTTCTTAGCTGATTTTGATACTATACTCATTTTTGGCTTTTGTTAAACTTGCTTTCCAAATAGTTGTTTAAGTTCATATATTTGTACATGGCTCTTCTATTAATCTTTGCAAACTATGAAATATTTTGCAAAAATCTTCACTTATCCATAAATTACTGTCTAATCCATATAAAGTACAGGTCACTGAAAAGGTACAGACTACTTGAACTTTAGAAAGCAATGCTGATTATGAGACCCACTAAATATCTTAGGATATCTAAGATATTTGCCTGTAAAATAGAAACAAGTTTAGCATTCAGTGCTAATTCTACAAAAATAATAATAATAATTGAACTAGAAGTTTTCAGGGTGAATACGCAGACCCTTCATAATTAGTGTAGGAAGAATTTTTAGAACCCAAATCAGGACTGTGGGAGGTAAAGAGGCATTTAATAGTCTTTCTCTCCTTTTATATTCATAACAAAACCATTTAAAAGGAAAAACATCATACCAGCAGGGTTTTTTAGAAAAGACAATTACTGTTTTCCTTTTTCTGTAACTCTTGCAAATCCAGAAGGAGCTAGATTGTGTCTGACTATGGCAAGAATATCTTAAGTTCCAACTGCCTTGTGAACACCAAAACCAATGCTTTAGAAATCTACTCCCCGTTCCTTTTCTTCCCCTCTCTTATTCAAAGACACCAACAACCAACCAGTCCCTGGAGCTGGAAAACGTAGAATCATTCTCGGCAGCCTCCTGTGTATTGATTCTTTATACATTATCTATCTTTGCATGCATAGTATTGCATTGTATATATTTACTATACTTTTATTTCTTTCCAGCTACTTAAACACAGGAGCTATTCCTTAATTTTTTTTGTATCTCTAGTGCTTAGCACAGCACGGGCACAACGTAAGCACTAAATAACAGCATTTGAACTTCTTTCTTTATCCTAGCTCTTTATCTTGAGTCAACAAGCCCTGCCAATTTTTTATTTAAAATGACTTTTGAATCCATCCTCTCCCTCAACATTCAGAACCCACTAGGACTATCTGGAATATTCGATCAACTGTTCCGCCTCTGGGCTCAACCCTCCTCCATATTAATCCTCCATACAGGTACCATGTTATCTTTCTAAACAGTTACCCTTTTGTCTAAAACCTTCCATAGCTCCCCAATGTCTGGAATAGGGTCCAAATTTCTTAGCATGATTCTCAGCACAACCTACCTGCTCAGCACAACCTACTCCCACTGTGAGGATGGCTCATTTCAAGTTTATCTCCAGAAAGTTGCACCTGTGTGTTCTAAGCTCTAACCCTATCAAACAACATTTTTTAATCAAGAAATAAATTAACTGTGGTCCCTGTGATTTGTTGTTTCTCCTTCCATTTAGAGCATTTCTACTCTTCTCAGACCATCCAACAAGATCTATGTTAAATGTCATTTTTTCTATGAACACAAATTCCCCAGACAACTTAAAAGACATTGCTTATATATTCTCCTCCTCCGCTAAATTCTGTGCCCATTAAGGTAGGAATCATGTCTAAATTATTTTTACACACCTGCTACCCAATTTGGTTTCTGACACATCAACATCCGTAAATCTGTGTTGAGAATAATTGCCAACCAGTACCTAGGATGTTTAGCATTCTGAAATATTAATCAGTACCTTCACTTCTATGAAGGCTAGCTTTCTGTTCTTCAGGACTCTCCAGTACCTCTGATCAAAGTCATAGGCATTAAAACCTCCCTTTTTAAGGAGGAAGAGAAAGCAAATTTACTTCTTTGGGAAAAAAAAACTGCTTGTATTATAAATTTTAAAAAAACTGAATTAAATTAAATTAGTCCTTCTTGTTGGTAATCATGATAATCCTACCTTGACATAATTTCTAAACCACTCCCATATACATTATCTTACTTGTTAACACATCAACGGAGCTGGATATAGTCATGCCTTAGAGGGAGTTGGTTGGAGTTAAGGATCTGACTTTGGCATCAGGATAGTGAGGGCTCCTGCCCTAGCTCCTCCATATGCAAAATATATGGCCTTGAGAACATTACTCGACCTCCTTAAGCCTCCTTAAACCCATGTTTTCACACTAGTAAAAATAGGAATAATAATAGTAGAAATAATTATTGAAAGTTTCTTACATGCAAATTCTTTTCTAAATAGTTTCCATGTAATTCATTTAATCCTAACAAAAGGTAAAGAAAGTACCATGAACTGCCTTTAATGAGGAGAAGGAGGCACAGCCAGCAAATGGTAGGGCCAGGATGGGGACCTGTACTCCTTACCACAGTGTAAACCACCTCAGAGATTTTTATAAGTATTAAATGAGATCAAGAACATGCAGCCTTCAGCATAAAGGCTGAAAGAGAGTGAGTCTTTAATAAACACTGGCTGTTATTATTCCCATTATTATTATATAGGAGAACAATGGCAATCACTCAGCTGAACTATAATAAAATCAAATCACCTACCTACACCAGATACCTAAATAGAACTGTCCACTTTTCTACAGCCTCAGAAAGCAAACAAAGAGAAAACCAAGTGACAGCAAACTGAGTGTAGTTATGAAGGCATTTTATGAGTAGCAGATGCTTCAGATAATGGGCAGCAGTGTTGTGGCAGAAGGCAGAAATTCTTTGGAAGGTGAACATCACTTGCATATAGTTGTCCTACTCCCACTGTAAGATGGCTCATTTTTCACCTTAATAATTGACCCAATCCTATGGAAAAGTGAAAAGGGCCCTAGATTTGGTTTTTCTGTGGACATAAATCACATGATAATCCTGTCTGTGTCCACATGGGAGCCAGCATGGTACAAGACAAAACCACCCAAACCCTGCCCCCTCCACTCTATACCCCAAGGACCCTTAGAGGAGACTCCCTCTTCGAATTCCACTACCTTCCACATTTTTCATTTGACCTATTTCCTTCCATCCAGACCACATGGATTTATGATTTTACTAAACAAATAAAAGCAACTGTCACTGAAAATAGGAGATTGACTACTAATTGAATAGATATGTGTTACTATAGATACATTATATGTCAAGCGAAGATCTCTGCTGAGGGAAGAGATCCAATAGAACTTTCTGTGATGGTGTTCTACATCTTTACTGTCCAATATGGTAGCCACTAACCATGTGCATATTACGCTTTTGAAATATACTTACTCAAACTGAGAAAATACATTTTTAATTTTATTTAACTTTAGCCCCAGATAGCTACTGACTACCTTATTGGACAGCACATCTCTGTAGACCATCATCTACTTCCTTTATTAATAATTAGTGCAAAACGGTTACTCAGTGTTTAAGACTTGACCTCCCAAGAAAACCAAGAAAGTAAACTCAAAGGATGCTGGTCCTCTGAAGGTAAGATGACCTATAGAACTACAGTCCCTAACCAGATGTTTCTGAAATTTGCCTCTCAAAGGACTGGAAGGCTAAACTTCAAATTGGTCCTAGGCCACTTAATCACTATTCAGTTCAAGTACATGAAACAATTACTTCTATCAGTTCTAAGTAAAGATGGGCTGCTGACCTTTAAGCAGCAGGAAAAAAAAAATTAGAATTGACTGCTACTATCACAGCAAGTACTGAAAGAATAAATTAAAAATCAAGTATCACCCAAATAAAAGCAGAATAATTTGCCTCTATTTTTCTCTTACGGAAACACCTCATTTAGTCATGCTTTGGGCTGGGAACTGGAGAGATCTGCTTTTCTATAAAAATGGATTTGTTAAGGTACAAGGGAAGGAGGCAAGCTTTGCAAGGCCTGTAAAGGGCAAATGCCAAGCCTTTGTGAGGATGCAGGTGTGGGCAAAGAATGTGGGGCTTGGCTCTTGAGAGCAATAGAAAGCTATTGAACTATTTTGAGGCAGGGAGAAGACATGACCAGTTTGGGATTTCACAAAGATGCCTGTGACTGCCATGTGAAAAAACTTTTGGAGTGAGGCCAGAGGACTGATAGCAGGAAAGCCAGAGAGGAGTGGGAAGATTCAAGAGATATTTAGGGCAAAATTGACTAGGTTTCATGATTGGATAAAAGGTGAGGGAATGGTAGATAAAGAGCAACAGCTTCCTGGTTTTTATAGCTGAGTGGAGGAAGTTCTATTCCTTGAGATAAACACACCAGAAAGAACCAGATCTTGTGGGAAGGGAGGAAAGAATGAGTTTCATTTTGGACACTTATGTCTGAATTCTATGACAAAAACAGCAAGGATAGGAAGTAGACAGTTGGACATGTGAATCTAGAGTTCAAAGAAGTGGTTTCGTCTATACTACTGATTCCATTTTTTTTAATGGTAGAATGGTAGATTGATGGAATGTGTCACTTTTCTACCCATTAAAGGTGATGCGAGATCCCAGCGCCTTTTCAACAGGCAACTGGAACACCTAGGAGACAGTCGGAAGTTCGCTGTGAGGCAGGGAGCCAGGTGATCAGGGTCGGCTGGTCCCACCCCCACAAAAAAAACAGCAATCTGAAACGCTCTGGATTGAGAGTTTCACAGCAAGCACAGCTGAACCCTGGACGGTCCAGTTCTGTGGGGGAGGGGTGTCCGCCATTACCGAGGCAGTCCACCACTATGGAGGTAGTCTGCCATTGCTGAGGCAGCCCGCCATTGCTGAGGCAGCCCGCCATTACAGAGAGAGTCCGCCATTATAGAGGTGGGCCGCCATTGCCGAAGCAGTTCTAACCATATCCGTATAAACAGGACTGCAGGAAAGTTCACACAGCAGCTGGGTGGAGCCCACAGCTGCTCAGCAAAGCCTCTGTAGGCAGACAGTGACTAGGCTGCCTCCTGGCAGGGCAGGGCAGTCCTGAAATAAGGCAGCAGGACAACAGAAACTCATAAGCCCTAAATCCCCGGGACAGAGCACCTGGAAAAAAAAAAGGTGGGGGAGTTAAGAGTTCTGCTGCAGCAGACTAAAACGTACCTGCCCAGCAGTTCTGAATGAACAACGGAGCTCACAGCTCACCACGTGAGCTCCTATAAAGGACAGACTGTCTCCTCAAGCAGCTCCCTGACCTCCGTATATCCAAAGAGTCACCTCATAAAGGAGAGCTCAGACTGACATCTGACACGTATCCTTCTGGGACAAAGATAGCAGAAGAAGAAACTGGCAGCAACCCTTACTGTTCTGCAGCAGCTGCAGGTGATCCCCAGGCAAGCAGAGCCTGGAGTGGACCACAGCAGTCCTACAGCAGAGGGGCCTGAATGTTAGAAGGAAAACTAAGAAACAGAAAGAAATAACTTCATCATCAACAAACTGGACATCCACTCAGAGACCCAATCTGAAAGTCAACAACTACAAAGACAGGTGGATAAATCTGCAAAGATGGGAAGAAACCAGCACAAAAAGGATGAACACACCCAAAACCAGAATGCCTCTCCTCCTACAAGTGATCACAACTCCTCACCAGCAAAGGAACAAGTCTGGATGGAGAATGAGTGCGAAGAATTGACAGAATCAGGCTTCAGAAGGTGGGTAATAAGAAACTTCTCTGAGCTAAAAGAACATGTTCTAACCCAATGCAAAGAAACTAAGAACCTTGAAAAAAGATTTGATGAAATGCTAATGAGAATCAACAACTTAGAGAAGAATATAAGTGAATTGATGGAGCTGAAAAACACAACACGTGAACTTCGCGAAGCACGCACAAGTTTCAACAGCCGAATTGACCAAGCAGAAGAAAGGACATCAGAGGTCAAAGGTCAACTCAATGAAATAAAACGAGAAGGCAAGATTAGAGAAAAAAGGGTAACAAGGAATAAACAAAGTCTTCAAGAAATATGGGACTATGTGAAAAGACCTAATCTACATTTGACAGGTGTACCTGAATGTGATGGAGAGAATGAATCCAAGCTGGAAAATACTCTTCAGGATATTATCCAGGAAAACTTCCCCAACCTAGCAAGGCAGGCCAATATTCAAG
>CAUYLG010020874.1:0-23679 GCA_963573385.1 Cacajao melanocephalus | reverse complement strand
TTTCGTTAAATCTTCTTTCAAAGTTCTTAGTTTCTTTGCATTGGGTTAGTACATGTTCTTTTAGCTCACAGAAGTTTCTTATTATCCACCTTCTGAAGCCTGATTCTGTCAGTTCGTCACACTCATTCTCCGTCAGGCCTTGTTCTCTTGCTGATGAGGAGCTGTGATCCTCTGTAGGAGGAGAGGCATTCTGATATCGCGTGTTCTCAGCCTTTTTGCACTGGTTTCTTCCCATTTTTTGTGGATATATCCACCTGTCCTCTTTGTAATTGCCGACTTTCAGATTGGGTCTGAGTGGACGTCCAGCTTGTTGGTGATGAAGTTTTTTCTGTTTCTTAGTTTTTCTTCAGCGGACGCCCTTTCCCCACAGAGCTAGGCCTTCCCGGGTTCAGCTGTGCTTACTGTGAAACTCTCAGTCCTCAGCGTTTCCAATTGCTGTTCTCCTTGTGGGGATGGGACCAGCCAAGCCCGACTCAAAGGGCACCCAGTCCCGTATACTCTGCACTGAGAAGCGCCGCACCACCCTGGGGCGCTGGCAAAACAGCCGCGCCGGCCAAAAGAGTCACATTGGCGACCAGTGTGGCTCCTCCGCTGGGTAGCTCCCAGCTTGTGGGCAACAGAAATTCGTCTGAAATTGCGGCGTCCACTTGCTCTCTGCGCTTTACCTGGGAGCTACAATCCTGAGCTGCTGCTAAACGGCCGTCTTGGATCTCTCTCCGCCTGGTGATGAAGTTTTTTCTGTTTCTTAGTTTTCCTTTGGCGGACGCCCCTTCCCCACAGAGTTGGACCTTCCTGGTTCAGCTGTGCTTTCTGTGAAACTCTCAGTCCTCTGCATTTCCAATTGCTATTCTCCTTGTGGGAATAGGACCAGCCGAGCTCGACTCAAAGGGCACCCCATCCCGTATACTCCGCACCGAGAAGCGCCGTGCTGGGGCGCCAGCAAAACAGCCGCGCTGGCCAAAAAAGTCACGCTGGCAACCCGTGTGGCTCCTCCACTGGGAATCTCCCGGTCTGTGGGCAACAAAAATTCGTCTGAAAATGCGGTGTCCACTCGCTCTCTGTGCTTTCACTGGGAGCTACAATCCTGAGCTGCTGTTAATTGACCATCTTGGATCTCTCTCCCTGAATTTTTGTATTTTTAATAGAGACAGGGTTCACCATATCGGTCAGGCTGGTCTCAAACTCCTGACCCGAGGTGATCTGCCCACCTCAGCCTCGTAATATATTTCCATCTTTTTACTATTAACTTATTTGTGCATTTATATATATAATGCTTTCATTGAAGACAGTAGATAAACTAGTCTTTTTTAAAAATCCAGACAATCTTTTCCTTTTAATTGGCATGTTTAGATCACTTAAATCTAATTTAATTTAATTATTCATATAGTTTGATTTAAATCTACACTCTTGCTACTAGTTTTCCAGTTGTCCTTTTACTTTTTCTCATCTCTTTCTTCCTCTTTTTATGCCTTACTTAAACTATTTTTTTTAGCATTTTCTTTAATCTCCACTATATCTTACTACCTTTATCTCTTATATTTTTAGTGGTTATTTATCTTAGTCCATTTATGTTGCTATAAAAGGATTCCAGAAGCTGGATAATTTATAAAGAAAAGCAGTTGGCTGGGTGCAGTGGCTCACTTCTGTAATTCCAGCACTTTGAGAGGCCAAGGCGGGCAGATCACTTGAGGTCAGGAGTTCAAGACCAGCCTGGCCAATGTGGCAAAACCCCATCTCTACCAAATAATGCAAAAATTAGCTGGGTGTGGTGGTGTGCACCTGTAATCCCAGCTACTTGGGAGGCCGAGGTGGGAGAAACACTTGAACCCAGGAGGTAGAGGTTGCAGTGAGCCAAGATCACACCACTGCCCTCCAGCCTGGTTGACAGAATGAGACTCTGTCTCAAAAACAAAAACAAAACCGGTTTATTTGGTTTATGGTTCTGCAGGATGTACAAGAAGCAGAGTGTTGTCATCTGCATCTGGTGAGAGCCTCAAACGGCTGGCACTCATGGAGGAAGGGCAAGGGGAGCTGGCAGAAATCACATGATAAGAGTGAAGAGAAGAGAGATGGGAGGGAGGTACCAGGCTCTTTTTAACAATCAGCTCTCAAGGGAGCTAATAGAGTGAGAGCTCACTCACTCCCCACTCTACATGGGGAGGGCATTAATCTATTTATGAGGGATTCACCCCCCATAACCCCAACATCTGCCATTAGGCCCCATCTTTTTTTTTTTTTTAGACAGAGTCTTGCTCTGTCACCCGGGCTGGAGTGCAGTGGCCCAATCTTGGCTCACTGCAACCACCGCCTCTGAAGTTCAAACAATTCTCCTGCCTCAGCTTCCCAAGTAGCTGGGATTACAGGTGTCTGCCAACACACCCAGCTAATTTTTGTATTTTTAGTAGAGACGAGGTTTCACCATGTTGGTCAGGCTGGTCTCAAACTCCTGACCTCATGTGATCCACCTGTCTCAGCCTCCCAAAGTGCTGGCATTACAGGCGTGAGCCACCGTGCCTGGCTAGGAAAAGGTATTTTATATGTATCTTTGCTGTGCTTGTTCATTCATTGGTATAAATTTAAGTTCCCATCTGGTATTATTTTTCTTCAGCATGAATAACTTCTTTGAACATTTCTTGTGGTTCATGTCTGCTGGCAACAAATTCTCTCAGCTATTTATCTGGAAAAGTCTTTATTTCACCTTCATATTTTATCTGTATTTTCTTTATTTTATTTTATTATTTTTTTTTTCTTTTCAGACCGAGTTACACTCTGTCACCTAGGCTGTAGTGCAATGGCGTGGTCTCCACTCACTGCAACCTCCGCCTCCTGGGTTCAAGCGATTCTCCTCCCTCAGACTCCTGAGTAGCTGGGACTACAGGTGCAAGCCACCACACCCAGCTAATTTTTGTATTTTTAGTAGAGGCAGGGTTTCACTATGTTGGCCAGGATGGTCTCAAACTACTGACCTCGTGATCCGTCCACCTTGGCCTCCCAAAGTGCTGGGATTACAGGCATGAGCCACCGCGCCCAGCCTTTTACCTGTATTTTCTTTGTGTACAGTGTTCTAGCTGGACATTTCTTCCTCAGTGTTTTAAAGATGTCATTTCATATTCTTCTGGTTTGCATAATTTCTGATGAGAAGTCTGCAGTTTATTTTCTATTTCTCTCTTTGCTTCTCTGCAAAGCCATTTCCTCTTGCTATTTTTAATACTTTCTCATTATCATTGTTTTATAGGAATTTGATTATGATTTTTCTTGGTGTGATTTCCTTAATATTTATTCTATTTGGGACGATTGAGCTTCTCATATCTGCATATCTCTATGTTTATAATTTTCATCCAGTTAAAAAAAATTTTTTTTGAGACAGAGTCTCTCTCTGTTGCCCAGTCTAGAGTACAGTGACATGATCTCGGTTCACTGCAACTTCTGCCTCCCAGGTTCAAGTGATTCTCCTGCCTCAGCCTCCTGAGTAGCTGGGATTACAGGCGCACACCACCACGGCCAGCTAATTTTTGTATTTTTAGTACAGACAGGGTTTCGTCAAAACTCTCAACCTCAAGTGATCTGCCTACCTCAGCTTCCCAAAGTGCTGGGATTATAGGCATGAGCCACCGTGCCTTGCCCAGTTTTTCAAATTTTGATCGTATTTCTTCAAATATTTTTTTCTGTGACTACCCTTTCTCTCCTCTCCTGAAAGTCAGTTTTGAGTATGCTAGACTGCTTGATATTGTCTCACAGGTCAGTGAGGATGTTTTCCTTCTTTTTCTTCAGTCATTTTTTATGTGTCTGCTGCATTTTGAATAGTTTGTATTGGTATGTCTTCAAGTTCACTAATTTTTCTTCTGCAGCATCTAACCTGCTATTAATCTCATCTTCTGAGACTTCACTTACACATTCGTTAGATCATTAATATTGTTTCTCCCAGGCCACTGAGGCTCTGTTCACTTTTAGGCTTTTTTTCTCCTTATGCTTCAGTTTAAATAGTCTCTATTGCTATTTTTTAGAGTTCACTGACCTTTTCTTGTGTAGGATCTAATCTACTGCTAAGTCCATCCAGTGAATATTTCATTTCAAATACTGTATTTTTTTATCTCCAGAGGTTCCATTTGGTTCTCTTTTTTTTAAGTTGTGGTACAATACACAGAACATAAAATTTACTATTTTGCGCCAGGCGCAGTGGCTCACACCCACACTTGTAATCCGAGCACTTTGGGAGGCCGAGGCGGGCGGATCACGAGGTCAGGAGATTGAGACCAGCCTGACCCACATGGTGAAACCCTGTCTCTACTAAAAATATAAAAATTAGCCGGGTATGGTGGCAGGCGCCTGTAATCCTAGCTACTGGAGAGACTGAGGCAGGAGAATCGCTTGAACCCGGGAGGCAGAGGTTGCAGTGAGCCGAGACAGTGCCATTGCACTACAGCCTGGTGAACAGAGCGAGACTCCATCTAAAAAAAAAAAAAAAGGTACTAGTAATATATATGTATATATATATATATATATATATTTTTTTTTTTTTAGAAGGAGTCTCACTCTGTTGCCCAGGCTGGAGTGCAGTGGAGTGATCTCGGCTCACTGCAACCTCTGCCTCCCGGGTTTAAGCGATTCTCCTACCTCAGCCTCCCAAGTAGCTGGGACTACAGGCGCTCACCACGACGCCTGGCTAATTTTTGTATTTTTGGTAGAGACGGGGTTTCACCATGTGGGCCAGGCTGGTCTCAATCTCCTGACCTCATGATCCGCCTGCCTCGGCCTCCCAAAGTGCTGGAATTACAGGCGTGAGCCACTGCGCCTGGCCCCATTTTTATCATTTTTAAGTGTCCAGTTCAGTGGCATTAATTACATTCATGTTGTTGTGCAACCATCACCACCATCTATCTCTAGAAGTTTTTCACATTCCCAAATTGAAACTCTATACCTATTAAACAAGAACACCCTATTTATCCCTCTCTCCCAGCCCCTGGCAACCACCATTTTACTTTCTGTCTCTGTGAATTTGACTATTCTAAGTGCTTTGTGTTAAGTGGAATCATACAATATTTGTCATTTGGTTCCTTTTAAAAAGTCTTCTGGCTGGGCGTGGTGGCTCACACCTATAATCCCAGCACTCTGGGAGGCTGAGGCAGGTAGATCACTTGAGGTCAGGAGTTTAAGACGAGCCTGGCAAACATGGTGAAATGTCATCTCTACTAAAAATACAAAAATTACCTGGGTGTGATGGCACAGATCTGTAATCCCAGCTACTCAGGAGGCTGAGGCAGGAGAATTGCTTGAACCTGGGAAGTGGAGGTTGCATGCAGTGAGCCAAGGTCACACCGCTGCACTCCAGCTTGGGTGACAGAGGGAGACTCTGGCTCAAAATAAATGAATATTAAAAGTCTTCTATTTTTCTCCTCTTTATATTATGTTTTCCTTTAAGTATATTAACATACTTGTAATAGCCTTTTAAAGTCCTTGTCTGCTAATTTCCTCATCTCTGTCACCTCTGGGTCTATTTCTGTTGGCTAATTTTTCTCCTGATATGGGTCACATTTTTATGCCTTTTAGCAAGTTTAGCAATTTTGACTGGATGCTGAACAGTATGAATGCTACATTGTTGAGGTCTAGATTTTACTGTCTTAAAGTGTGCTGAGTTTTATTTTGACAGACAATTAAGTTCCATACAGTTCAGACATCTTTTCATGGCTTATTTTTCAGCTCTCTTATGGCAGGCCTAGAATAGCCTTTCATCTAGGGCTAGTTTAGACCTATTATTAAGGCTTAAATTTTCTGGGCTCTACTGAATACCCCAGTGTTTCTCCACTCTGAGTGGTCAGAACCCAAACATCTCCCAGTCCTGTGAAAGCTCTAAGAATTGTTCAGCTAACAGCTCCTTGGTGGTACTCCTTTCTGTGGTAGTTATCCTTTGCGCAATCTTGTGGGGTCTTACCCTATTATGTATGCACTAATTTATAGTCAGCCAAAGGAAACTTTATCCAATCATTTTAGTTCGCTCTGCATAGCTCACTCTTCTCTGGTAGTTTTCTCCTCAAATTTCAGTGATCTCAGCTTTCCTGAACTCCAACCTCCATCTCTTCAACTCAGCAAGAGTTCTGTGCTGTGCTTGGATTTCCCCTCTCACACTGCATTCTGGAAAGTGCCCCCAGTCAGTAGGTATCTCTTTATTTGATTCCTTTCTTCGAGATTTGCATGCTGCCTGGTGTTCAATGTCTGGAACGAGTTGTTTCATGTATTTTGTCCAGTTTCTAGTTGTTTATATTAGAAAGGCAAGTCTTATATTTGTTGCTCCATCATGGTTGACAGAGGAATTTACCTCATCTTTTTTGTGTAATACTTGTAATTTAGTTCCTTTTGTATGCTCCCTTCATGTATGTTTTAAAAAACCTTTAGGCCAGTCACAGTAGCTCACACCTGTAATCCCAGACTTTGAGAGGCCCAGGCGGGTGGATCATTTGAAGTCAGGAGTTCAAGACCAGACTGGCCAACATGATGAAACCCCATCTCCACTAAAAATACAAAAATTAGCCAGGCAGTAGTGGCATGTGCCTGTAATCCCAGCTACTCATGGGGCTAAGACAGGAGAATCGCTTGAGCCTGGGAGGCAGAGGTTGCAGTGAGCTGTGATCACGCCACTGCACTCAAGTCTGGGTGAGAGAGTGAGACCCCATCTCAAAAACAAAAAAAAATTTTAGACAAATTAAATGTAACAAGAGTTTAGTTGAGCGAAAAACAATTCACAAATCAGGCAGCTCTCAGAACCAGAATAGGTTCAGCGTGACTCCAGGGCTACCACATTGTCAGATAATATTCATGGATAGAAAAAGGAAAGTGATGTACAGAAAATGGAAGTAAGGTACAGAAACAGTTGGATTGGTTCCAGTTCAGTGTTTCCCTTATTTAAACACAGTTTGAACAGTTGGCTGCCTGTGATTGGCTGAAGCTCTGTGATTGGTACAGAGTAGGTTATAGTATATCTATACATCCAGTTAGGCTACAGTTCACTATGTATGGAGAAACATTTAGGCTGAACTTAAAATATGTTAGGAGGCAGCTTTAAACTTAATTTAACATGTTTTTACTGCCGGGCACAGTGGCTAATGCCTATAATCCCAGCACTTTGGGAGGCCAAGGCAGACAGATCTCCTGAGGTTAGGAGTTTGAAACCAGGCTGGCCAACATGGTGAAAACCCATCTCTACTAAAAATACAAAAATTAGCTAGGCTTGGTGGCAGGCACCTGTAATCCTGGGTATTCAAGAGGCTGAGGCGGGAGAATTACTTGAATGCAGGAGGTGGAGGTTGCAGTGAGCCAAGATCACACCACTGCACTTCAGCCTGGGTGACAGAGCGAGACTCAGTCTCAAAACAAACAAACAAATCCATGTTTTTACAACCAATTCATCACCAATTTTTGCCATATTATTGCCTACGTATCTTCACCATCCATTTCTTCTCTCCAATACCGTTGCTACTTCTTTAGTTGAGGCAATCTGCAGTTTATAATGTGGAGTGCTTCAGAGTTTTCATAAAGGCTTCACTTTTCTAACATTGTGTCCCTCTGTACCATCTGCCACACAATACTCAGAATGATATTTACAGAATACAAATATGACCCTATTGTTCTTCAGCTTATGAAACTGCCTTTGCTCTGTCTATAGAAAGCATGAGAAAAAGAAAGAAAGAAAGAAAGAAAGAAACTGCCTTTGCAAAAATTGTAACATTGAGAAAATTATGTCAGTGAAAGAGATCTGACCTAACCAACTCCATCTTGCCTTTAACCTCCAAACTGCTCTTGGTCATTCCTTGGCATGGGCCAAGCTAACTTTGGGAGAAATTTATAGTTTAAATGATAATAGCCCTTCCGAAAACTAAACTGCCTTTATAAAACTAATAAAAGGCCACAAGTTTAGGATTATGAGAGGGCCTGAATTCCGCTAAGATATAACTATAGTTAAACTATTACTAGCCATTGTTCTGGAGGTCACAAGATTTGTAGCTTCCCCAATTACTCCTATAAATAACATCACTGTTACAGAACCCAAGATTGGCCTTTTGAAACATCTTTTCAGACCTTTGCATTTCTGACAACCAGATTACTCCACTCAGACCTGAGACTCAACTGGTCCTGTGGCCCCCACCCAGAAGCAGACTCAGTGCACAAGGACCATTTTCCATACCTCTATGATTGTACCTCCAACCAATCAGCAGCACCCATTCCCTAACCCCTGCTTGCCAAGCTGTCTTTTAAAAACCCTAGCCTCCAAATGTTCAGAGAGGCTGATCTGAGTAATAATAAAACCCCAGTCTCCTGTTTAGCCAGCTCTACGTGTATGAAACTCTTTCTCTACTGCAGTTTCACTGTCAATAAATCAGCTTTATCTGGGCAGTGGGCAAGAAGAACCTGTTGGTGGTTACTCATAAACCTTACTTCTCACTGCCTATGATAAAGTCCATTATCTTTAGCTTAGTTTATGAGGTCCTTCCTTTAGGGTCCCAAACTAGATATGGACACCTCTTCCTGCCCCACCCTTCTTCTCTTTACCCTCCAACAACACTAAACTACTGGTAGTTCCTTAAACACTGTGTCAGTTCAAGGGCTCTGAAAAGCAGAGGCAATGACAGACTTAGATGCACATGAGGTTTATTCAGGGAAACACCTCAGAAGGATAAAGGGCAGAGGGAGCAGGAATAGACAGAGCCTTCAAACTGTGATAGAGTTCTAACACCTATGAAAGAAGAAAAGGATTGAAGGAAGAAGAACTGGATAGGAGGAGCTTAGGTTGCAGTGCAGCTGTCTGAGAAAGTCTTGGTCAGGCAGGTTGAGAGCCCCAGGGTTAACATTGACCACTAGGGAATCCCTTATCAGCAAGAAATGACTCAGTTCTAGAACTCCTGTCAGAGGCATCATAACCAGAGTGACTGTATCTTGAAAACAGGTGGGATAAAGCCAAACCTGTTGGGTTATACATTCCCAGGGAATTGGACACTCTTGGTCACAAGATGTTTATGGTTGAGGGAACAAGTTAATGATGCTAACTAAAGAACCAGAACTTATGCAAATGTCCAAATATTTTAAGAATAAAAAGTGGTTGGACACAGTGGCTGATGCTTGTAATCCCAGCACTTTGGGAGGCCGAGGCAGGTGGATCACCTGAGGTCAGGAGTTCAAGACCAGCCAGTCCAACATGGTGAAACCCCATCTCTACTAAAAATACAAAAATTAGCCAGGTGTGGTGGCAGGCACCTGTAATCCCAGCTACTTGGGAGACTGAGGCAGGAGAGAGAATTGCTTCAACCCAGGAGGCAGAGGTTGCAGTGAGCTGAGATTGTGCCACTGCACTCCAGCCTGGGCAACAAAGGAGACTCCGTTTCAAAAAAAAAGAACAAAAAGCATCCTTACTTTAAGAATCGGTTTTGTTTTGAAGATAATGATTTACTTGCAAATTCATGCTGAAATCAATAGCAACATAGGAAAATAACAATACTAATAGCCTAACACAAGCTGATCATAAGCTTTTGTAATAAAGGACACTATTCTTAATAGCCTATATAAGCAAGCACTGTGCTTAAGATGGGGGAGTTTCTCCTCTTGCTTTCTGAGGATGCCGTAGAGTAAGAGAGCAGTCTATAATAGAGTAGTCTCTAATAAACTATCTTAACTTCACTATGCTCTGCAACTCACCCTGAACTCTTTCCTGTGTGAGACCCAAGACTTCTTGGGGTTTTGAGCAAGACCCCTTTTCCAGTGACACTCTTACCGTCTAGGTCATTGGCTGGGAGTAAAGCAGAAAAAATTTGCTCTCAGCATGAATGCAACGGCAGATCCTAAAAGTGAGGTATCTGGAAGCTGTTGACCAACTACACTCCCTATAGCAGGTTTTCTTGAAGGGAGATCTTAGCAGCATGTTCACCTCCATGGCTGCCACAAACCTAGTGTGAGTTTTCCTACTTCTATGTCTTTGCTAACATAGTTTCTGCTATTTGAGATGCCTGATCTCCCCATCCATTTTCCCCAGAACCTGCATACTCATCTTTCAGGACTAACTTACTAGTCAGTCCTCCAAGAAGCCTCCCCTGGCTATCTACCTCAGCCCCCATTAGATGTCCCACCTTATATATCGTTTTATCATAGCACTTAGCATTCATATTGTAATTGTCCTTTACGTATTTTGTGTCTTGCCCTTAATTGTGAGAAACCATTTCTGTGTATCTCCAGTACCTAACTCGGTGCCCTGAAACATGGTAGGTGAGGGACTGTACTTTACCTTAACATTGTTGCATTTCATCAGCCTTGCTCCGCAAATGCCAGAAAATACATGTCCAAATGAAATTATTCTCTATCAATAGGCTATAGGCTCGATCCTTAATGCAGTCCTTTATTCATACAATTTTCATTTTGCACTGTATTTGTTCCTGTGAGAATACATTGCTAATCTCTGACAAACTGATTTACATTACAGTAAATGGCAACCTCACTCTGACATTATTTGCATTAAAAAAAGTGAAGGCTGAAAGGGGACATTCCTTTTGCCAAAGAAGAATTTCAAGCATCTGTTGCTGGCCAGTGAGGTGAATTTTTCTGAAGGGGCCAGAGGCCGTTTCAGGGAGCAACTACCAAATCATCCCATAGAAGGAGGTGATTTTATTTTGGTCCTAACTAGTGACAAGAACTATCTTGAAGACTTGAGCAAAGTCCCTAAAGAGGCCTGAATTTAGAAAGGCAATGGGAGTGACCGCATTAGCATTTAAAGAGATATTTTTTGCTTTCCATTTTCCATAGCTAAATGCTCTGGTTGAATCTCTGCCCCTTCCCCCCATGTTTTTGTGTGAGAGAAATTCTGCTTCTGCCAGCAGTGCCTGGGATTCTGTCCAAACAGTATGCTGTCAGCAGCATCAGCCTGCAGGAACGCATAATCCTCCCACTTTTTGGTTTTAGTTGGTAATGTTAACTAAGAAAATACTCCAGATTTTTCTTGTTCTCATGGTGTAACTCACTCACTTCAGACACGCCCCTTTCTCCAGTAGTTGCCCCCTACACTTGGGGAAATGTCTTTCTTTCTTTCTTTCTTTTTCTTTCTTTCTTTTTTTTTTTTTTTTTTTTGCAGTACAATAGCCAATTCAGGAAACTAATCAGCATTTCCCAAGACAAAAAGGCAGCTTTTCAGACTGCAATGTCACTTTCTTTCATTACTGTCATTCCTTGGGTCAAAGGGGTACAATGACCTCAAGTTTTTAACATTTCTGAAGTCAAATTGTTACAGGAAAGGGGTCCTGATCCAGACCCCAAGAGAGGGTTCTTGGATCTTGAGGAAGAAAGAATTCAGGGCGAGTCCATACCGTAAAGTGAAAGTGAGTTTATTAAGAAAGTAGAGGAATAAAAGAATGGCTATTCCATAGACAGAGAAGCCCCAAGGGCTGCTGGTTGCCCATTTTTATGGTTATTGCTTGATATATGCTAAACACAGGTTGGATTGTTTATGCCTTCCCTTTTTAGACCATATAGGGTAACTTCCTGATGTTGCCATGGCATTTGTAAACTGTCATGGCACTGGTGGGAGTGTAGCAGTGAGGATGACCAGAGGTCACTCTTGTCGCCATCTTAGTTTTGGTGGGTTTTAGCCGGCTTCTTTACTGCAACCTGTTTTATCAGCAAGGTCTTGATGACCTGTATCTTTTGCCAACCTTCTATCTCATCCTGTGACTTAGAATGCCTTAACCATCTGGGAATGCGGCCCAGTAGGTCTCAGCCTCATTTTACCCACCCCCAATTTAAGATGGAGTTGCTCTGGTTCACATGCCTCTGACAACACTGAACTACAACCTAGTTCAAGCCTTCAATCTTATTGAAGATTTATTATATGCCAAACTGTATGGTTTACATAGAGCAAGATGATTTAATTTGGCCAAAGCATATGGAGGTTCACATGGAGCTAGCACTAAGGCTATGAAGAATAAATCATGGCCCCTTGCTCAGTGTGGTCAGAGAGACAGTCTACAAACAATTAGAAAACAGTGTGAGAGGCTGAGCGCGGTGGCTCACGCCTGTAATCCCAGCACTTTGGGAGTCCGTGCCAGGCCGATCACCTGAGGTCAGGAGTTTGAGGCCAGCCTGGCCAACATGGCAAAACCTTGTCTCTACTAAAAAGACAAAAATTAGCTGGGTGTGTTGGCAGACACCTGTAATCCCAGCTACTTGGGAGGCTGAGGCAGGAGAATCACTTGAACCCCCAGGTGGCAGAGGTTGCAGTGAGCCGAGATCGCACCACTGCACTCCAGCTTGGACAACAGAGGAAGACTGCATCTCAGAAAAAAGAAAAGAAAAGAAAACAGTGCGATAAGCACTATAGTGGAAGTGCAGAGGAAGAAACAATACAATTTTGTTTGGGGAATGGGATTTTAAAGTTCCTTACAGAGTAATAGCTTTCAAATCCTTTGCCTTATCCCACAGTAAGTAATCCACATTTTTAATTGATGTTTTTCTTGAGATAATTTTGGATTCACGTGTAGTTGTGTTATAGTAAGTAGCTAGTCAGACATAAACAAGGCAAGAGAGAGCCTCCCCAAGCAGGAATGTCAGGCAACCATCAGGTGAGGGTCAGGCAGTTGTTAACTCTCTCTCTAAAATAATTGGTTGCAGCCAGCGCCAGGGAAAGGCAGTCTCCCTATAGATAGGAAAATCTGAAACTGGTGATCAGCAGCGTCCCAATAAGATCTCAGGAGCTGAGTGAATGGGCTCAAGCATGCACACAAAATGGCAAAATGGCAGAGTTTAACTGGTATATATGACCTCCTAGGGACATTCAGCTGGTAAGGGAAGAATGCCTCAAGTGAGCAAGCGTACAACTCCAGTAAACACACCGTGCATGCTCCTCTCTAAAGGGCTGTCAGGCCACTGCGCATGCGGACAGCAAACTACAAGGGAAGAATCAGGGGAGAAAGGACGCAAGACTCCGAAAGTATGCTAACATATAAAACCCCAAGTCAAAAGGTCAAAGCACATCTTTCAAGTCATCCGCTTGGCCCTCTTCCAAGTGTACTTTCCTTCCTTTTGTTCCTGCTCTAAAGCTTTTAAATAAACTTTCACTCCTGCTCTAAAACTTGCCTTGGTCTCTTGTTCTGCGTTATGCCCCTCAGTCAAATTCTTTCTTCTGAGGAGGCAAGAATTGAGGTTGCTGCAGACCCTTACGGATTTGCTGCCGGTAACAGCTGTAAGAAATAATATAGTGATCCTTGTACACTTTGTTCAGTTTCCCTGCAATGTTAACATTTTGGCAAACTATATTGTCATATCACAACCAGGATTTGTTGTTTCCAAGAGTTAGGGCTTTGCTCTGTTGACCAGGCTGGGGTGCGGTGGTCCAATCATAGCTCACTGCAGCCTCCAACTCCTGGCCTTAAGCATTCCTTCCACCTCGGCATCCCAAGTAGCTGAGACTATAGGCATGCACCACCACACCCAGCTAAGTTTAAAAAAAAATATTTTTTAGAGATGAGGTCTCACTATATTGCACAGGCTAGTCTCAAGCTCCTGGCCTCAAACAATCTTCCTGCCTCGGCCCAAAGTGCTGAGATTACAAGTGTGAGCCACTGCACCTGGCACAACAATTAGGATATTGATACTGATACAATACACTGAAACTTTTCAGATTTCTCTAGTTTTACTTTCATTCGTGTATGTGTGTATATGTATGTGTTTGTGTGTATAAGTTCTAAACTATTTTTATTTTATTTATTTATTTATTTTGAGACAAGAGTCTTGCTCTGTCACCAGGTTGGAGTGCAGTGGCGCAATCTCAGCTCACTGCAACCTCTGCCTGCCAGGTTCAAAAGCTTCTCCTGCCTCAGCCTACCAAGTAGCTGGGATTACAGGCGTGTGCCATCACACCTGGCTAATTTTTGTATTTTTAGTAGAGACGGGGTTTCACCATCTTGACCAGGATAGTCTCAATCTCTTGACCTCATGATCTGCCTGCCTCGGCCTCCCAAAGTGCTAGGATTATAGGCGTGAGCCACGGTGCCTGGCCCTACTTATTTTTTTTGAGATGGAGTTTTGCTCTTGTTGCCCAGGCTGGAGTACAATGGCAGGATCTCGGCTCACTGCAACCTCTGCCTCCTGCGTTCAAGCAGTTATCCCGTCTCAGCCTCCCAAGTAGCTGGGATTGCAAGCATGTGCCACCACACCCAACTAATACTGTATTTTTAGTACAGACAAGGTTACACCATGTTGGTCAGGCTGGTCTCAAACTCCCGACCTCAGGTGATCCACCTGCCTTGGCCTCCCAAAGTGCTGGGATTACAGGCTTGAGCCACCATGCTGGCCCTAAACAATTTTGTCACCTGTGTGGCTCATGTATCCACATCATCATTCATCACAGTCAAGACACAGAACATTTCCATCACTACAATGATCCCTCCTCTTGCCCTTTTATAATTATCCCCACCTCACTCTCACTCCTGTTCCCCAACCACCTGCAACCACTAATCTGTTCTACATTTTGAAAATGTTGTCATTTCAAAGAATGTTATATAAATGTGTTCACACCAAGTTTTTGGGTTTGGCTTCTTTTCATTCTGCGTAATTCTCTGGAGATTAATCCAGGTTGTTGTATCGATAGTTCGATCCTTTTTATTGGTAGGTAGTAATAAAATACTACACGGCATAGAATTCCATAGTGCAGCATTGTTTGTTTAACCATTCATCTGTTGAAGAACAGCTGGGCTGATTCTAGTTTTAGGCTGTTACAAATAATGCTTCTAGGAACATTTGTGACAGTTTTGTTTGGACATGAGTCTTCATTTCTCTGGGGTAAATATTCAGGAGTGCAATTACTCGGTTGTATGATAGTTGTATATTTAGTGTTTAAAGAAACTGACGAACTGTTTTCCAAGTGGCTATACCATTTTTGTATTCCCACCAGTAATCTATGAGTGATCAAGTTTCTCTGCATCCTCCCCAGCATTTGGTTTGTCACTCTTTTTTATTTGTAGACAGTGAGATATAAGCGTGGTAATATCTCATTGTGGCGTTAATTTGTATTTCTCTAATGACTAATCATGTTCAACATCTTTTTTTTTTAATATTTAATCCCACTTGCGTTACACGTTAAACATCTTTTTTTTTTTTTTTTTTTTGAGATGGAGTCTCTGTCTGTCACCAGGCTGGAGTGCAGTGGCGCATTCTTGGCTCACTGCAACCTCCGACTCCCTGGTTCAAGTGATTCTCCTGCCTCAGCCTCCCGAGTAGTTGCGATTACAGGCACGCGCCACCACACCTAGCTAATTTTTTTGTATTTTTAGTAGAGAACGGGGTTTCACCATGTTGGCCAGGAGGGTCTCGATTTCCTGACCTTGTGATCCGCCCGCCTCAGCCTCCCAAAGTGCTGGGATTACAGGCGTGAGCCACTGCGCCCGTCCTCAACATCTTTTTATGTGGCTACTTGCCATCCTCTTCAGTGAAGTGTCTCTTCATGTCTTTTGCCTATTTTCCAGTTGAATTGTCTGTTCTCTTACTGCTGGGTTTGAGAGTTGTTAAAAAAGATATTCTAGATGGTAGTCCTTTCTCAAATATTGGTTTGCAAATATTTTCTCCCAGGCTGCAACTTGTCTTTTTATTCTCTTCACATGGGCTTTCACAGAGCAAAAAGTTTTCATTTCAATGAGGTGCAGTTTATCGATTTTTCTTTTTATGCTTTTGGTGTCAAGTCTAAGAACTCTTTGCCTAACTCTAGATCCAGAGGATCTTCTCCTATGTTTTTTTCTCTAAAAGGCATTTCATGAAAGCCTTTTACTAATTTCAGAGAAATCACACCAGCGCTTAGGGGAAGACAAGCAGTAGGTCGAATTTAATAACAACACTGTATTAGTCAGCTTGGGTTGCCATAATAAAATACCACACACTGGGTGGCTTAAACAACAGAAATTTATTTTCTCACAGTTCTGAAGGCTATAAGTTCAAGATCAAGGTGCCATCAGGATTGGTTTCTAGTGATGCTTCTCTTTCTGGCTTGTGGATAGCTGCCCTTCTTGTAGTGTCCTCACCTGGCCTTTCCTCTGTGTGCATGAAGAGAAAGACACAGATACACACACACACACACACACACACACACAGAGGAGAGAAAGAGAGAGAGAGAGAGAGAGCTCTGGCTTCTCTTCCTTTTCATATAAGGCACAAGCCCTGTGGGATTAGGGCCCCACCCTCATGACTTCATTTAACCTTAATTACTTCCCTAAAAGGCCCTATCTCCAAATACAGTCACATTGAGGGTTACGGCGTCACCATATGAATTTGGGAGTGGGGGCACAATTCAATCCATAACAAACACTTGCAGTTACAGAGCCCTGACAGAGCTTCTTTGGACCATCTGTGCTGGTTGCCACAGCCAGCACTATGTGCGGGCATAGATGCCAACACAGCCTGGCACCAAGTGGGTGACAATTATGTGCTCGTCTGCTTTGTGTGTTCCTATTCCTTTCTCCCTCCCTGGTTTTCTGGGAATCACCACTGCCCCTCCCACTTTGGTAATGAGGTTATCACCCTAAGAATGACTGACTTAGTATAGTGTGCCCATAGCACACTGGGCACGGCTGATGAATCCAGATAAGGGACGAGATACAAGCTGTACCAATCACAATCCTTCTCTGGAAATTGTGACTCTTAATTATTTTTTCATTTTTTGGTATTGTCTATAGAGGCACTTAACACTTAAACCCACTTTAGCTGTTCTATCTAACCAAGGAAATCTAAATTTGTGGACCTTTGGTGGAGGCCATTTTCTGCCATATAGACTAAGAAACAGGGATGATAGGGTCTTTGTAAGAAAGAAAATGGAACAGGCTGGACACAGTGGCTCATGCCTGTAATCCCAGCACTTTGGGAGGCTGAGGCAGATGGATCACCTGAGGTTAGGAGTTCGAGACCAGCCTGGCCAACATGGTGAAACCCCGTCTCTATTTAAAAAAAAAAAATTACAAAATTATCCATGTGTGGCAGCACACGTCTGTAATTCCAGCTACTCAGGAGGGTGAGGCAGGAGAATCACTTGAACCCAGAAGGTGGAGGTTGCAGTGAGCCGAGATTGCACCATTGCACTCCATCCTGGGCAATAGAGCCAGACTCCGTCTCAAAAAAAATAATAAATAAAAAGAAAATAAAAGAAAAGAAAAAGAAAATGGAGCAGATGGAAAAAGAAAGAGGAAACAGGCAGAAACAAGGGACAGAGAACATTCTAGCCCAAACTTCTCTCCCACTGTAGCCTGTCCTTGGGTTTTATGAAACACCCAGGAATAAGTTGCCCTTTTTGCTTTAAGGAAGTTGAGGGAGTAGGAAACAATGGGGAAGAGAAAGAAGCCTCACTTGTAACTGTAATAGGTTTGTTGCCCGATGTGAGTGACAAATCAATAGGCTGTGACACTGGGTTGCAGAAGAGAAAGAGGTTTAATCGCAGGGTAGCCAAATGAGGAGATGGGAGGGAACCTCAAATCCATCTCTTTGAGGAGTTTGGGGCTAAGGATTTCAGGAGCGTTGGAGTGGGCTGAAGTGTTGAGATTGTTGATGGGTTGAAGAGTGCAGGGTGAAGTCATGGGACAGGGAGAAGAAGCAGCTGTATTCTCATGCTGATTCGGTTCCTCTGTGGGGGTCTTCAAACTGGTTGGCATCAGTTGTCCTAATGGAATTCAGGATCTGAAAAACATATTAAGCAATTCTTTTTTTTTTTTTTTTTTGAGACAGTCTCTCTCGGTCACCCAGGCTGGAGTGCAGTGGGGTGCGATCTTGGCTCACTGTAACCTCTGCTTCCTGAGTTCAACCAATTCTCCTCCCTCAGCCTCCCAAGTAGCTGGGATAACAGGCACGCGCTACCACGTCCAGCTAATTTTTGTATTTTTTATATAGATAGGATTTCACCAAGTTGGCCAGGCTAGTCTCGAACTCCTGACCTCAAGTGATCTGCCCACCTCAGCCTCTCAAAGTGCTAGGATTATAGGCGTATGCCCCCGCGCCCAGCCTTAAGCAATTCTTAAAAGCGTTATGATTCTAATGTCAGAAATTTTAAGAACAGTGGAGATGGAAATGGTCAGTATCTAGTGCTACATGACTTTCGGTTGCAAGAAAGTGAGCCAAAGTGCAGCCTGATTAATGCTTAATTATAACTATATTTCTGTCCAGAATTATTCTTACTTCTGTCTGTGAAGATAGCTGCACACTGAACCCCTGTCCCATCTCTTTTCCCTGCCTATCCTAGTGACACTTTCAGTACCTTTAAGACTAACTTCCTGTGGCTGCACATGGTGGATCACGACTGTAATCCCAGCACTTTGGGAGGCCAAGGAGGGCGGATCACGAAGTTGGGAGTTTGAGACCAGCCTCACCAACATGGTGAAACCCTGTCTCTACTAAAAACACAAAGCATTAGCCGGGCGTGGTAGTGCACACCTGTAATCTCAGCTACTCAGGAGGCTGAGGCAGGAGAATTGCTTGAACCCGGGAGGCGGAGGTTGCAGAGAGTGAGACTCCGTCTCAAAAAAAAAAAAAAAAAAAAAAGACTAACTTTCTAAGTTAGCATATTCTTTAGAACACCTCTTTCCAATAAAATATAATGCAAGCCACATATGTAGTTTTCAATTTTCTAGCAGCCATTTTAAAAAGTGAAAAGAAACAGGTTAAATTTTAATATTTTATTTAACTCAGTATAACTACAATATTATCATTTCAACACGTAATCATTTCAACATGCACTCTGAATTTAAAAAATTACCCTAGATGATTATCATTCAAAAGGTTTGGCAAATAGGATTATCTCTTGCCTCAAGAACCTTAGAAATGCCTCGAGAGCCTTAGAAATTCCTCTGGGAAGTGGAAGCTGAAGGAGGAAGGGTCCCCCAGCCAGGCTGACCTCTGGGCTTTGATGAGACTTCTTTGTGGCAGCTCTGAGCCCTGGAACCAGGGCAACCATGTGAGAATTCCAGGTTTCAACTTATAACCAACTTGACCACCTCCCTAAATAAGTCTGTGATTCTCATTAACCACTAAGAGCTTAGAGACTCTCTTCCTCATCAACATATCTGTCTGTCCATCTATTTGTTTATCCATCTGTTTACATCTCTATCTATCTATCTATCTATCTGTCTGTCTATCTATCTGTCTATGTATCTATCTGTCCTTTTGATGGGCTCTAGTGTCAGAAATCTCTGTATTTTTATCTGTGCCTCTTATTAGCTCTGGGACTTTGTACAAATTCAACTTCTCGGAGTTCCTCTTTTTACACCTTAAAAATGGGCATAATAATGTTATTACCTGCCTACCAATCACAGAATGAGAATTAAATGAGTCAACTATTTCTAAATGTGAGGATAAAAAGCCCAGTGGCCTATTAAGTGTTCCATGAATGGTGGCCACTATTATGCAGAGACCTCCTGTCTAAAGGACTAACAGCTTTCTAACAGCTAATGGGAAGAACAGAAAAGGCCACATCCAAGGGATTAAGAAACAGAGACACTTGAAATGTTGATGTGTTACAATACCTAAGGCTTAGCACAAAACTTCCACGGGTTTCCACGGAAAGATCAAAATAAAATTAAGGCCCTCTCCTTGTCTTCGCCTCTATTTGCACTGTAAAGTTTAGATTGGGCTATTCAAATGAAATTCTTCATGTGCAGTTGGTGTTTCTCCTTCCGCAGCTCTTTAAACGTTTTCATCGAACACACCTACTTTCCATTTTCTCAAGTCAAGAGCCTTTGCTTCTGTCATTCCACGTGATTTTCTTCTGGAGCATACATAAGTAATTTTAAACAGTGGCCCTGGAAACTGCTTTTACTGTGAGAAGAAACTCCTAAGGTGATCTGTAAGTATTTAGCTGGAGTCCACCCACATCCCCGCAGAGCTAAATGCCCCTGTTACAACAGAAGGAGGACTTCAGAAAGAGAAATAAACTGCAGAAATTTCAAACTAAAAGGGACTTCAGAAAACATTCGACACAATTTTTCCTAAATATTGCACCATCAAGCACCTGCCCAGCCCACACTTGCACAGTAGCCCTCGCCATGTTGCAATATGGCTGGTAGTGTGCCTATCTTGTCTGCTACCTTCTGAGATCAGGAAAACAGGGATCAAGTCTTACTCATCTGAACCCCCAGTACCATACTTGATACACGGTAGGTAGTGAGTAAATGTCTGATAAATGAGGGAAAATGCTTTGGGACTTGTAATAGTCTAATCTATAAAAGATCCATTAATAAAAGATCAGAGTGAGGTCTTTATATCCTATCATTTTTGCTTTCCAAGGCTTGTCTTTGTTCTCTGTTATGGTTTTACAGTTCCCAGGGCTCAGTTTCTGTAACATGTGGCTGACTTTTTTTTTTTTTGAATAGAGATGGGTTGTCACCATGTTGGCTAGGCTGGTCTTGAACTCCTGACCTCAGGTAATCCACCCATCTTGGCCTCCCAAAGTGCTGGGATTACAGGCGTGAGCCATTGTGCCCGGCCTGATTTTTGGAGACAGAGTCTCACTCTGTCACCCAGGCTGGAGTGCAGTGGTGCAATCTATGCTCACTGCAACCTCTACCTCCTGGGTTCAAGTGATTCTCCTGCCTCAGCCTCCTGAGTAGCTGGGATTACAAGCACGCACCACCACGCCCTGCTAATTTTTGTATATTTAGTAGAGACGGGGTTTCACCATGTTGGCCAGGATGGTCTCAATCTCCTGACCTCATGATCTGCCTGCCTCGGCCTCCCAAAGTGCTGGGATTACAGGCGTGAACCACCGCACCCAGCCTGTGGCTGACATTTTAAGTGGCATTTAAATGGCATTTAAAATGTGGCTGATTGAGGTCCCAGGCATAATGTGAACACTATTATCTGGTGAGGATTTCAAAGTACTATAGAATTTAAAATTCTCAACCTGTCGCATCTTTAGAACTACCAAGTGGAGAGAGCCTGCCTGAGAATGAAGCTTACACAGAGGAAATCAGTATTAACTGAAGGAGAAAAAGGCATCTTTCTGATGACATCATCTGAGTACCTGGATCCAACCATACTTGAAGTCAGTACACCTGTACTTTTATATGAGCTGATATATTGGCTTTCCATTTAAGCCAGACCAAGTTAGGCTTTGGTCACCTGTTACCAAAAGAACATTGATGAATAAACACCAAACAAGCCCAGCACAGTGGCTAACACCTATAATCCGAGCACTTTGGGAGGCTGAGGCGGGTGGACCACTTGAGGTCAGGAGTCCCAGACCAGCCTGGCCAGCATGGCAAAACCCCATCTCTACCAAAAATACAAAAATTAGCCAGGCATGGTGGCATGTGCCTGTAATCTCAGTTACTCGGGAGGCTGAGGCACAAGAATCACTTGAACCCAGGAGGCAGAGGTTGCAGTGAGCCGAGATCTCACCTCTGCACTCCAGCCTGGGCTACAGAGTGAGACTCCATCTCAAAAAAAAAAAAAAAGACCAAACAATTAGAGAACAATAAAAGCCAACATATATAAAGTGTAATAGGACTTGGGCAGGGCGTGATTGCTATTGTAATCATATGAAAACATAAAGGAGGACTTTGTGGCTGGTCGACTATAACAGAATGGTATAGTTAGTGTACAATAACAGCATATTAGACAAGAAGGGAAGAAGCATTGTTCAAGTGCAGTGCTAGCCTTTATCCTCTTTTAAGGTCATTTAAGAGGGCTGGTAGAAGGGAAAGAAATCAATATTGTGCAAGACTGTTAGATTTGGATAGTCATCCAAGCACACCCTAGCATCTGGGCTGAATGTACTCTATGCTTTCTCTTTAGGGGCAGGGACAGGGTCTTGCTCTATTGCCCAGGCTGGAGTTTTATTCTAGTCTCTAGTCTAGAGCAGTGGTTCTCAGCCTTGGCTGCACATTAGAATCACTTGGTGAGCCTTAAAAAAATCCAGATACCCAGCCTGAACCAGAGATCAACTAAATCAGAATCATGAAGCAAGACCCAGACATCATTATTTTTTTTAAAACTCCCCAGATGATTTCACTGTGCAGCCAAGGTTGAGAACAAATGCCCTGGGGCAGTGCCTCTCAAATTTTAATGTGTATTTGAATCTTGTTTTAACAAGATTCAGACACAATAGGTCTGGAGTAAGACCCAGAATTTAGAGTGTTAAATTCTGGGTCTCACTCAGACCACCAGCATCACATTTAGGAGAGTGGTACTGGTGGTAGAAGGGTGTTCTTTCCAACTCATCCAGCCAGATTTCCCGGAAATAACCTTGGACAGCTAAGTGTGGTGAAAGGTTGATAGACTGCATGAATATACCAGGTCTGACACAGGATATAGGGTGACAAACTGTCCTACTTTACCTAGGACCCAGAGGTTTCATGGGACACGGGGCTTTCTATACTAAATCAGGAAAGTCCTGGGCAAACCAGGATGGTTGGTCACCCTATCCATCTCTGACCCTCAGTGAAATTCTGATCACTGTTATAAGGCTTTGCCCACCAAACAGGCACCAGTGGTAAAGGGGGCAAATGGGACCTCAGAGGATGATTCTCAGAAAAGAGAAGGGAATCACTGGGTATATAATTTTCCCTGAGGCCAATAGATGGGCAAGAGAAGGAAAACAGGCTTTACCTGGCTCACAGGCACCTGTCAAAGAACAAAATTTCAGCAAATTGAGTTTTTAAATATCAAATTGGCTTTTAGCAGTGATTCATGAACTAGGCAGCATCCATTCTACAAAAGAGAAAAAAGCTCCAATGAGCTGAGAAGTGTGGGTGGGCTTTTTATTTATTTATTTATTTATTTATTTATTTATTTATATTGTATTTTATTTTATTTTTTATTTATTTATTGGAACAGACAAGTGCTGCACTTCTGTTCCAGTGGGTGGGCTTTATAGGCAGAAAAATCTGAAGAGAGCAGAAACAAGGAACAAAGAGAGTTGGTCGTTTTGAAGTTACTTTCCTTATAGGGAATCGTGTTGGCTTAGTGGATTTGGGCTATCATCTTTCTCCTGATTCCTTGGAAGGTCAGATCTTACAAGTAAACAGCTTAGGTTTCAGTTTGGTGACGTGGAAACTTAGCATGAGTGATTCCATTTTGAGTTGATATGTTGGAGCCTAGTGCAGAAGCATAATCCAAATCAGTGGCCTCCCATAAATTTTAACACGCCTACGCAGAATAGGGCAGACCTGGGGACAGAATAGTCTTCATTATAGAATAAATGTTTGTGTCCCCCCAGAATTCATGTGCTGAAATCCTAACACCCATTGTGATAGTATTAAGAGGTGGAGCTTTTGGGAGATGATTAGGTCATGAGGACTCTGCCCCCATGAATGGGAATAGTCTCCTTATAAAAGAGACCCCAGAGAGTTCATCTGCCACTTCTGTCATGTGAGGACACAGCAAGCAGACAGCTGTCTAGGAATCAGAAAGCAGGCCCTCTCCAGCCATTGATCTGCTGGCACTGTGATCTTGGACATCCAGGCTCCAGAACTGTGAGAAATAAATTTCTATTGATTATAAGTCACCTAGTCTGTGGTATTCTGTTATAACAACTCAAATGGACTATGAAAGTCTTTTGTCTTTTCTTTTTTCAGACAGATTCTTGCTCTGTCACCCAGACTGGAGTGCAGTGGCATGATCTTGGCCTCCGCCTCCCGGGTTCAAGCAGTTCTCCTGCCTCAGCCTCCCAAGTAGCTGGGATTACAG